>CATIWR010307381.1:0-46570 GCA_949677035.1 Omphalea diandra | reverse complement strand
TATATATATATATATATATATATATATGCTAAAAATTAATATACTAGTAAATGTACAAATAACAAAAATCAATTTCAAAATTCCTTCAAAATATCATATCAATATCTTTCCAAAATCTCGAAGTAATTATAAAATAATTATTTCGCTGCAAAAATGATAATATATAAAATTATATCATTTTTCTAAGACTCCTAATTTCCTGTATCCAAAACAATATAATTAAAATTCTCAATAAACTATAAAATCAATTAAGTACACTGACAAAATCATTTATGCACTCAATTATGCAATCTACCAATCCTAGCAAGCAATAGGCGCGAAGAATTCTACTTACAGCCCAAAGTTTGAATCCTAGTCATACGCTCGCAGACTTAAAGCCTCCAACGGGCACAGTAAAATACCAATATTTGTGTATCATTTGACATCCAAGGTGTGATTGCATAAATAACATAATTGAGTACATACTCATTTATCCAATTATAACATTACTCATCTCATAAAACAAAATACAAATTAACCTTCTTAACTCAAAATTTTAATATAACATAAATCTATATCATTATCAATATCCATAGAATAATGTAACTGGAAATATAAAAAATGTATCTAAAATCAATATTCATAATCCATATCCAAAATATCTAAAAGATAATAATGTAATTGAAATTAATCTAAAACATACTTATTCACTCACCATAATTTAATATAAAAAAGTTCTTTTCATAAAATAGCTCTTGAAAATATTCTTTAAATCTAAATTCAAATATCAACATATATAAATAATAATTAAATAAAATACATATTTTTAAGTTTATCCATTCACCTGAAATGTTGGGCTAAAATCTACTATCTTTCACTATGCTAGCTAATTCCATTCCCAAGCAAAATCTCCATTCATTAATCCTATAACCCTATATATATATATATAAAATTTAGAAATCACTTCTATCTACCTCCTTATAATTCTAATCTCATTTTTAACAATTCTATTAACTTATCCTTCCATTTAATTTAATTAATTCTACTGAAATTTCACAGTCTCCCCTTATAAATTGAACTATTCTCCTCTTAAAATGAGTCTTATTCCTACAAGAAATCACAATACTCAATACCCATATGGGCCTTCAATCATTCAATAAATTCTTCACTTCAATTTCACAATTCCATGAAATTCAAAGTGAATATCTACAATTCCTAATTCATTATCTCAAGCATAATTCCCAAACAAATTCTCCAATTTTTCATTATTAACTCTTATGAATTTTATTAAATAATTTATTTTTATTAATTCATCTAACCTTTATAATCAAGTCCAATAATTCCATTTAATCTCAACTAATTTACCAATATTTATCACTTAGATCCAACATCCCATTTGAATCTCTAAGTCCTTGAATAATGTTCAAAATCCTTATTAATTCTTATCTACCTCTTTGAATTCAATTAAATCCTCAAATTCTATAAATTCTCTCAAATCATAATTAATTCTCATAATTAAACCCTCACTATTTTTCGATTAATTCCATAAAATACCATAATAATTCCATAGTCCTTAATAATTATGCTAATTTTAATTAATTTCTCAAATTAAAATAAACTCTCTAAATTTTCATAATTTAATCTAAATATTACTAAACCTCAATTCTTCCATCCAATATTTAATTAACATCACCATATATCCATCTAGTCTATTCTCATGCCATTAAATCTCTAATAAAAATTAATTTCATAATTTTACATTTAAAATTACAATTGTTGAAAAATTAATAAAAATTTATAAATTCTCACCAGAGCATCTATAATTCATAAAATTGCACCAACACAATCAGGATGAAGAGAGGCATGTTTTGTCCCGATTTGCCTCTCGGACCTCACCGAAGTCGTCGTCGGAATAGTCGCTTATAGTGGCTGGATCAGAAAATGGCTAAAGTCATTTCGTAGATCGTCTTCTTAGCAGTTCATAGAAACTTACGATGTTGTCATTTGAGCTATTGTTTTTCTAGAATCTAAAAAAAAATTGAGCTTTAAGCAAACTTTGACTAGCCATTATGTCACCATCCGAGCTCCGTTTTGGATGAATTAGGTATCCATGGAAAACTTGTAAACAAAACTTTTACATAGCAATGTGAATCACTCAAAATAGACATACGGTTAAGGAGATATCATCGTTTGAAAATTTTTCCTTTGCTCACCATTTTATGCTTGTTTCTGCGACTTTTGCCATCGATTTTGGCAATTGTCAAGCTGGGGAGGGTCATCGGTCATGAGGGAGGTGGCTAGTGGTGGTGGCCAGCCTCCTCCTTCTCTCCCTCTCCCTCTTTCTCGCATCCTTCCTCCCTTCCTTCCTTCCTTTCCTTCATTTCATTTCTTTTCCTATCCTTTTCCTTGCTTTTCTCAATTGTCTCCTTTGGTTGGTGGACAATTATGTTGTGAATGGTCCCATGTGGACCAATCAGAACCATACAAGTTTTTTACATAAATATATTATTATAAATGCATATATAAATGTAATTAAAACTCTAAAAAATAATTCAAACTGTATTTATACTTGAACTAAAATAACTTTCTTTATGAATACTATTTTTAGTAATTGAGTTCTAACGTATTTTTACTAAGTTCACTTAATAAAATTTCACTATAAATAAATCATATATAATTTAATATTGAAACTCACTTAAAATATTTATCATAATAATTCATTACTATTACCTTTATAAAATTTCCATACATACAATTTAATTAAAATTTAAACTTAGAAATAAAATATAATACCATAATCACATGAACTTAAATAAATTAAAAAAATCCACTTTTAAAATATTTTGCTCTTCTTAAAATTAAATTAACTATAATACCAATTATATATATACATATATCTCAAATAATTTTTCTCAACAAGAATTACTCTATTATATCCAAAATTCAAATAATTCATAATAAAATACATTTTAATAACTCTAACAAATATAACTTTAAGAAAAATATAAATTAAGAATTTAGAGGTGTTACAATGGCTCAGTTGTGTCTTCATTGATCTATTAGAATGAATGTTAGGATTATTTAGTTTGAAATGGTAGAGAGGGGCGATTGATAATAAGTTTCTAATAAGTTTTAGATTAGGTAGCAAAGCAAATTGTTTTTTTTTTTGTGTATATATTTTAATGCGTGAGTTAATAGCTTAGACCAACTCTAAAAAATTAACACCCTTTGACTTCATTTGTTTTCCAAATATAGCAACTAATTATGCTATTTTATAAAGTTTGTTGCTTTGGATTATGGAAATCTAAGCTCACAATAGAATCTACATTTAAATTATTTTTCTTCCTACACATTATGGGTACTTTTTGAATATTACATTTATGATTTGATCTTTATATATTGATTTTCTTTCATTCGTGCTAGGTAGTTAATAAGAATTTTTAGTTTCTACATCTATGAAAACATGTAGTCTGTGGATTTACATGGTTTGTGGTGATATCATTTTGCAATTCAATTCTAGGCAATATTTATGTAATAAATAACAATTAAAAAGGAGATACTAGGAACGTAAATCAATTGAAAATAGATTGCTTCTTTATTTCCTTTTAAAACACTAAATGTACAATAGTCATCAAATGTAATGGTTGCCACCCTTTTGACAATGCTCTTCAAATTGCTTGCTTCAAGTACCTTCCTCTCATCCATCTTCTCTATAGCAAAGCTATCAAAAGACAAAGAACCTTAATCAAGAATTTAACTAAAACTAACTAAGCAAAGATGAACTAATAAAATTGCAAGAAAAATTAAAAACTTGGGTTGCCTCCCAAAAGTGCTATTTTAAGGTATTGTAGCTGTACCATTCTCCTTAGTGAAAATATCAATGCAATATGAGCAACACAATTTCTAATGTGCAGGATTCCTTTAAGGGCAAGTGTAGAGCATACTTAACCAAATGATGTTGAAAATATAATGCATAAAATATTTTGAAGAAAATGATACCTTTGAAATTGATAATAAAAAATGAGTTTACAAATTTTTGTAAAGATTTGTACATGCGTTACAAAGTGTTTTGTAATAGAAGAGCATTATACAAATGAAAGGTTACAAAGCAAATGCTCAACACATGAACTTTTCCTTCTCTCAGAGTGTTTTCTCTTCTTTAGGTTTTTAGATTCTAAAAATTTTGCCTTTGTAAGTGATGAGAACTCAACTTTTATAGAGGAGAAGCCCAATAAATTTGCAAATCTTTGGAAAATGAAGATGTCTTCCGAGGGTAGATTCACATGGGCTAACTAATGTAAAAGAATGATTAGCCATAATGGTCTTTAGACAAAAAGTTGAATCTTCACATGGGCATAACTACGAGTGTCCTTAAAACAGAAGTGAAGTCTTCACATGGGTTTATATGACTATTTTTTATAAAATTTTCTTTTTCTCTTTTTTGTTTACTTTACAAGTGGAAAGATATTGAAACAGTCATCCTCATTGTCATAACTAAGGTCTGTGATTAGTTCTTCTAAGTCTGACTCAACATTTGTAGAGGCCACGTATGAGTTGGAAGAGTTGCTTTTTAGAAGTTGTCACATGATGGAGAAATAGTCCTCTTATGATTTTACTACAGCTAAGAGGGCTTGGAGATAAGATTTTTAGGCTAAAAATGTTGAATCTTTGGCCTAGGGTTTTAAAGAGGCACCCATATTCTTTTCTAACCATTTTAAAACAATAATTTTGAATATCTTATTTTGGAAAGAATCCCATCATTTTACTTTAAATTTCCTGACTAGGACTGCCATAGTATCCTATTGATTATAATAAAAATACCATGTGTAAACTCAGGGTAGAAAAAACTTCAATAAGAAAAGTAACAATGGAGCGAATCTTTTTTCAATCTTTAAAAGTTTGTAGTGTTCCTTAAAGATTTTGAAATGAGTGGACTTCTAAAGTTAATAGGTTTGTAAGGTATTAAACCATGCTTGTTGGTAATCCCTCTAGGAGTAGGTTCAAAAATGGTTTATTTTGGTTTGAAAATCAGTTAGAAAAGGTTTTATAATGGATAAGTTCTTTCCTCAATTAAAGGGATGGATGGCGTTTTGTATGGTACATGTGGAGAAGGCAAGTTAGGGTGGTTTTTGTCTAAGCAGAAATGTTTGAATTTGGTTGAACCAGTAATCTCAAGAATTACCATGTAGTAGGACTGAGTCTTGCTCATATCCTAAGGTTTGTAAAACCATCCTTTTAGGAAAATATTTTTAGTTGTTATGGAAGGGTTTGAATGCATGAAATATTTTTCCATAATTAGAATGTTTTGGAAATGGTTTTTTATGCAGATACTCTAATTTTGCAACCTTTGTTTGTGATAAAATAATTTGAGAAGAAGTTGAAGAGTTTTTAATAAAGACTTTGAGATAAGAATTTTTAAGGAGAAATACTTATCTCAGGTTCTGTAGAAATCAGATTTTGATATGAGGTTTTTTAAGAAGAAGATCATGTCTTTGGTTTTGTAAAAATGGGTTTAGAATTTTTACCTTCTTAGGCTTGTGAGGTTTGTGATAAGCTTTTTAAGGCTAGAAGTAATTTTGGAGAATGGGCTAGTGATTTTACCCTTTGTTGGACTTGTAATTGCTTTTATGAGGACTAGACCTCACTTTGTTCTTCTTCCTGGACCATATCTATCCAAGATTTTATGGGTTAGGCTGATGTAGGTTTTATTGATGTTTATACAAAGGCTTTGCTTTGTTTTTGGATTTGGACTTTTAAGGAGGCATTATGGCCTATTTTGGAGAAATTCTTGCATTAGAAAATCTGATACTAATTTTATTTCTCCTTTTATAAACTTAATATCAAAATCGAATATAGAAAGGATTGTTTGTCATTTGGCAAAAATCTATTTTGATACAATGTTTTGTACATACTTTTATAGAACTTCTTTTATAGTTTTACAGTCAATACAAATAATAAATTTTTGACTTAAAAGATCACTTTAAAATTTTGTAATGCATAAAACAATTGAAAGATTTTTTTTTAATTGTAGAATAATTTTCTAACTAACATTCCAAATTCTTGAGGTGAACTATATAATTTTTTCTTTCCCATTTTGGATTTGTTATAAAATTCCTCCATATCCTAAATCTGAAGCATCGGTTTCTACAATCTTAGGGGCTAAAAAATATGCTAAGAGAAGGTATGAAATTTCTAAAACTTTTTTTTTAATTTTCTTAACTACCTCAGTGTGTTGTTTTGTGCCAGGAATAGGTTTCTTCTTTAACTTATCATGTAAAGGTCTTGCCAAATAATTTATATTTGGATAGAAATCCAATAAATTATTTAAACTCAAAACCTTTGTAATTGGGCTTTATCTAGGATTTTATTAAGGAATTTGTTGGCAAAAGAGGGGGATCTCTTAATTGGTGTAATGGTTACCTGTTCTATGTAATGACCAAGGAATATGGCTTTGGTTTGGAAAGGAGAGATTTGGATTTTTACATAACTAAGCCACTCTATTTTGTAATGTAGAGGAAGGTTTTGATATGTTTGAAGTGTTGTTCTAAATAATTTGAGAAAATCAACACATCATCAATGTAATCAATGTAGAATTGGGAATGGAATTATTAATGTCATTCATGATCCTCTGAAATTTTGAAGGTGCATTCTTAAGACTGAATGGCATGACATTCTGTTCATATTGACCAAAAAGAATAGTGAAGGTAGTTTTATATCTGTCTTTTAGATGAATTTGTATTTGCCAAAATCTTGTCTTCACGTCAAATTTTGAAAATAAGAAAGCAGAATAGTGCTATTAGAGTAAGTCATTTTTGCTTGGAATAGGATATATGAACCATTTCAGGGCTTTATTTATGGGTTTATAATTGATCACAAGCCTGGGTATGCCTCTCTCAATTTCAGATTGTCTATTAACATAAAAAGTTGCGTAAGACTAAAGTGATCTAGATTTTAAAATGAGACCTTTTGAATCTAATTCTTGTATCTTAATTTTAGAAAACTTTTCTTGGTCTACATTCATTTGGATGAGTTTGGCTTTGGTTGGGATTTGCCTAGAAGGCATTAGAAAGAACAACATAGATTTCATTTTCAATTGGTTTGTAATGATAAAATCTTATCTTGTATCTGACTACTTTGTAACCATCTTTTTATGTTTTGTATAAAGACCTCTTATTTTAGATGCAAAAGTTGGGTTTGTTTTCCTTTTATAAGAACATTGATTTGGAAATCATAAATAAAGTAGGCTTTCATAAGATTAAGGTTTCTTATTTAGGTTTTCAACAAAAGTGAAAATAAGCTTTGTATTTTTTTTACTTTGAAAGAGATGTGGTTGTGTCCAATCTTGTAGGGAGTTATCACATAGATAATTGTTGCTCTAAGGATAATGGAATGATGCATATCTGCTATAAAAACCAAGGGGTTCTTATGGCGATATCTTTATTGATGATTGAAGCATAAGCTTTGCCAGTGATTTTTATTTTAAAGTCATTAGTTGCTAATAGTTTTTTTTTTGTATGTTTATGGAATCTATTTGGGACAATCCTTGCTTTAACATAACTTAAATATGATCATGTATCAAATAGGGCTATGGCATCAAATTGGAAATCATTTGAGAAGGCTATTGTAATATGAATGAGATATTTTTTCAAAGTGATTTCTCTTAGGACACAAAGGAAATCTTGTAGTTCAAGATTTTCGATGTGTAGTTCTTCCTAGCCTTCTTTAAGTTCATAATCAAATTCCTTTTGTAAAAGGCTTTATATGAGCTTTGTTTCTATTTTTTTTCTTTGAGCTCTTTGAGTTTAATTTTGATTTTTTTTTTATCTTAGTTTGTAAGCTTTGAATGGTCACAGAGGTTGCTTTGGGTATTTTCTTTCCTTTACTAAGGATAGTGGTGAGGTCATAGGTATTGGTATTTGTAGAGGGTAATACTGAAGTTTATGGTTCAAGTCTTTCTTCTAAAGAATTTAGAAGTTTGTCAAGGTACTCATTTTATAACTGGGAATCATTTATTTGTTTAACAACTTTAAATAGTTTTTGGTCTTTGGTTAGCACATTGATAATTTTTGTTTCAGTTCAATTTCATAGGTGGAGTCTTATCTGATGGAGTAGCTAGTTCATCAATTTGTAAAGGTTCTTTAGATGACTTCAAATATTTTTGAATTTGAAGTGTCCATAAGAAGGGCTTTAATTTTGTTAATGACTTCTTCTTCCAACTGTAATTCTTGTAATTTTTTTACTTAATCTACAATATCAGAAAGTGTGACCTTTTTTTTCCACAATTGTACCAGTTATGTCCTTCAGGGTGTTCTTAGGATTTTCATTTAAAGGCTTTTTATAGGATTTCTTATTTTTCTTATGAAATGGTTTTTGGTAATAGGGTTCTTCCTTGGCTTTGGAATGTTTCTTGTATTTAGATTTCTATTTTATAGGATAACTGTCATTGTAAAATTTCTCATTGCAATGACCTTGAAATATAAAAGTGGAAGCCAAACTCAAACTGTTTGCAAAAACTTACTAGTTCTTGTTTAGTTATCCTCATTTGCAATTTGAGGTGTTTTTGTAATTTTAAATTTGTGCAGATCTTAAGGCCTTCATTCTGGGTTTGGCTTATTAGTTCCCTATAGGTTAATTAGTCATAAGGTATTTGATTGCCAAAAGAAGGCCTAATGTTATTCGTAACTCTTTCTCCAATAAGGTGGGTAATCCAGTAATGAGTTTTCTTTCCAAAAGGGTTGGTTGGAATCTTCCCTAAACATTACTCTAGTAAGGAAAGTGGTTTTGTAGTTTTGAAAATCACTAAGTCTCTTACACCTAAGGTTACTGAGTAACTCAATATTTTTTTTTTAAGATACAAGGGATCTTTTATGAAATGAAGGGATATTGTAAGGATTATGGTTGAAATAACGTCTTATATGATGTTTCGATTTTAATCAACTACAGGTGTTCCATCCTCATATGTTTGTATGGAGTTTAGTATTTCTAGATGTTGTGTTGAGGTAAGATGATAATCCCACCAATCTTTTAGCTAGTTAGAGAATCCTATTATGATAAACTTTGCTATATCTCTATTAAAAGTTCCAATTTCAATTTTGTAGGCATTGGCTACCATGGTCATCTGTTGTAAAAGGCTAAGAATGTTATACATAGACATGTCATCTATGTTCCATTTATATATGGCTGAGCCATTATATTTGGATTGTTTAGGATACAAGGTTTGTTCTCTGTATCTAAGTCTAGTGTAGTGGGTTTGGGATAGGCAATTTGCTAATAAAGTTTGTTCACTTAATGAATTTCTACTTTGAAAGCTTCCTCATCTAAAGTTTGTATGGGGCTTTGGTTTATGGTGCTAATAGTTTTAGATTATGGCATTTCTTGAGCCATCATTTTTTATGACTCTAAAACATTAATTCAACTCATCTGTTGCTTAATGGCTTTCATGAATTTAGTCCTATTTTCTTATATTTGTTACTAGCTAAGTTTGGATATTTGAAAAGGTTTGAAAATAGGTGCTTTGAGTTTTTGGTTTGATGATTTTACCTTATCAAGTTTTTAGATATGGCTTTTTGTCCTAGTCAGTTGTTTCCTTATGGTTTGGAGACTGACATTGGTGAAGTTGTTTTGTAAGACCATGTTATTGATGATTGTAATCTCATTTTGGATATTTTGTAAGGAGAGGCTTCAATTTGTAAACACCATGGGAAAAGTGATTTATCTGGTTGGAGGGTGCTCAGATTGGACTGTTTTCCCATTTACTTGCCATTCAAGTAGTTTGTTTCTAGAGTGATAGGGTAGACAGTTTTAGAGTAAAGGTACTCAATCCCATTTTGAGAGGCATATATTTCAATCCAGTTAAAGAATAAGATATATACTCAATGTTGAAGAATAAAATCAAAATATTTTTCCTGAATCTCCTTTCTCCTTTCTAAGAAGTGGTTGAAAAACTAGGTTTTCTTTTTTGCATTGTAAGAAGGATAAAAGTCTTCATGTAAATATTTTTTGTTCAATTCAAACTCCTTTTCTAAGACACAAACCATATTATTTTATATTTTGGGTTATGGCAGATAAAGTAGGAGAAAAAGTTGTGAGATTCTTCTTACTCTTCATTTTGGTTTGGAGATAACCTATTTTTTGTATAGATAGGATGAGGAATATTTGTATAATAATCTTCCATTTAGAGTGAGGAATTAGGTAGATCCAATGTAAAATACCTATGAGGTATGTTCCTATAGGGAGTATACATAATAAAAGGGAGTTTTGAAACCTTTCCTATATCTATATTACCCGAGGTAAAGCTTTCATAAGAATATCTTGCACTGGCTGACCGTTTATCAAATATTAGTTTTACTTTTCCATCTTGATATTGGGTGATGGATGTCAATGTGGTGTTTGGCTTTAGTTGTTTTAGAATCTCAAGAGGCATAACCTCCTGTAAGATCCATTTTTTGGGTAAGGATATATCGTTCCTTTGAATGGACTTAGGGATAATAGTGTTTGATCTCATAAGATATGTTTGTAATAGGAGTGTTTCTCCCTTTTAGGAATGAAACTTATGTTTGGAAGCAAAGTCTATCATCATGGCTTTGTAATGGATTTTGTAAATGAGGGTTATTGGGATGGATCCTTTTAGCATTTTGTAGTTATGTGACTTTGTTTATAAGATCATAGCCTTCAAGATATGTGTATCTTCAAGAGATATGGTAATGTTTAGGTAACAACTGAAATAGATTGGTCTTTTGTAGATACTCAACTCAATTGAGTTTGGGAGAGAGTCTTAGAAATTTGTATGTCTAGCATCCCTAAGGACAACAAGGATGGAAGTGTCTAGACCTTCGCTAGTAAGGGGTTTGATTCCAATCTAGACAAGGCTTATGTGAATGTAATTGTAATGTTTGTTTTGGGGTCTTTATAATGATCTTTAAAAGAGAAGCCTTTTGGTCTCATAATGTTTGGATTGTAAACTTAAATTTGAAAAATATTAGTTTAGAGGTTTTGTAAATCTAGTCTTTTTGCACTTAAGGAATTTCCTAGTTATTAATGTTTTTTTGTAAAATCTTCAATGGTGATTTCTTCACTATTCACTATTCTTTTTTCAGAATTTTCAAAGATACTAGAGTATCAAGAAAAAGTAGTTATACACAAGAAGGTATCCATTA
Source organism: Omphalea diandra (assembly GCA_949677035.1). NCBI lineage: Eukaryota > Viridiplantae > Streptophyta > Magnoliopsida > Malpighiales > Euphorbiaceae > Omphalea > Omphalea diandra. The sequence continues at coordinate 35,435 of CATIWR010307381.1, read as the reverse complement.
AAGAAAATGAAAAATCTTCTTAATAATTTGGAGTATTCTAGTGGTTTTACTACCTTAACAACATTAAGATCTTACTACCTACTCTTCTCTAGACTCTGATCCAATAAAGTTTAACATATCCTAAGATGGATGCTATTCACAATATATCATCCCCTCCTAAGGGCTTTGATACAAGTGAAAATATCACTAGTATTTTCATTAGTATCATATATATATATATATATATTGTGTGTGTGTGAGCCCATCGATTTTTGTGGCTGTGTTGAAAAGAGGGAAATCTTGCTTGTCACTTCATCCTTTTAGCAACCAATGAGGGATCGAGAGGATGAGGGTATTTACATTAATAACAACCTAAAAAAATGGCATGAGTTTGGATCAATGAGGGACTCTTTAGGTCTTGTGCGAGTTCAAAGCCTTAAGTCTAGTTTATGGCCATCGGGGGACTAAAGTAGGACAACACTTTGGTATCATCCTTAGGAATTATGGGATTGCCACCCAACTTTGGTCAGGATAAGAATTCAGGCAAGGCAAAATTTGAACCTAAATTAAGTCAATTAAATGACCCATTTTGCCTTAATCCTATTAGATAGTGAATTCAAAAATTGGGTATGACTTGGGCTAAAGGTTAGGCAATCCTAAATCTCTTGGATATTAGGATTTGGCATTCGAGCATCTTTGGTTCATTTTTAACATTTTAATCAAATTATTAATTAGTCCAATTAGAGTTCCTAAGCATGTCTTTAGCGTCAACCAATCAAATAAGTCATATATTACAAGAGGAAGGGGGGTCATCCATCTTAACAAAGGGAATGAGCAAATCAATTTCCATATATCCATCTCACATTATGCATATTCATCTTAAGGGAATAGGGTTCATGTAACATGGCATAAGGTTTTCATGCATTCAACTCATTCACACATCCATAATCATCATAAAAAATTACCATTAAGCCTATTAACTATGGTATAACTCAAACAAGCACATACACCACAAAAAATACATAAGTTAGTAACTAAAGCAAATAAACAAATCAAAGTAATCAAAAAAATAAATGAAATCATCAAACACCTTACCATATCTCCATAGTCAAGGTATCTAAACATGCATCTAAATCCATAGTAACATATCCCACCATCACATAAGGACCAATATAACATTAAAGCATGAACATATGAACCATGCAACACAATGAATAATAAATATGTAATGCAAAACACTTAGAGGACTTAAATGGTCGAAGGCACACTCATCATTAAAGGAGATCCTAGGGTTTATGAACCCTCTTTCCTATTGCTCCAAAAGAGATAGACATCCATATGCAAAGATTAGAGTTATAGGCTAAAACATATATTTGATGATATATACATAAAGTAAACATAACCTTTGGAAGGCTCTCAAGGTCATAAAAACCTTAGGTTCATCACTTGGTCACGACCCAAAAGGTGTCATAAAAGAATCAAAGCATCACTTTAAAGCAAACTGAAAGAGCACAAAGCATTAAGCATAATGAACTTTCAAGACCATTTAAAACTTGACCAAAACTTCTTTTTAAAGTGAATAGAGGTCCTAGGCCATTAGGCCTCACTCTATTCTATGAATGGAATGTCTGAGCATGACAAAAATAAGTTTGAAAAGAGAGAAACCTGAATGAACAATGAGAAGTTTTTCAAAATTGTTCCTTAGAAAATAGGGTTGTACAACCTAAAAAGCTAGGTTGTATAACCTACATTAATGTTGTATAACGTTCATTTCCTGAGTTTTTTAAAAAAAAGAGAAAAGAAGAAGAGGAAGGGGAAGGAGGAAAAAAAGGAGTTTTGGATGCCTTCTTCGATTTTCCTTTGCAGTCAAAGGCTCACTATGTGTTCTATACCATTCAAAACTTTTTTGAGAATACATAAAGGATATGAAGTTCCAGCCTTTTTCCACCTTAGGAAATGCTTGGAATGAGTTGGGGTTTAGGATTTATGTGTTAAAGGGTGATTCTGGAGAAAATTTGGCATAGTAGCACTAGGGTTTCCAAGCCTTTTCCTCCTTTACAAATGAGTAGGGATTTATAGGAGAAAAATAGTGTACCAGAACCAAAAATAGTTATGGTTGCACCATGTTCGTATCTAATCATAGAGAAGCAAATGAATATTTTGGATTTTAGGGTTCATTGGTAAGGTTGTACAACCCTGGAGTTTAAGACGGGACTAGTTAAAAAAGGTTCTCCTGTTAGGGCTTAAGGCTATTTTCTTGGTTGTACAACCCATTAATCCTGACTCGTAGTTTAGGCTTTGGATTGGGCTTAGACTTGGGTTTGATAGTGGTCTTGATTTTTTAGGTTTCTTCAAGGTATCTCAAGGACATGCTTCACTTTCTTTAGGAATTTCCCTTCCATTTTGAGGAATATTTTTAGTGATTTTCATCATCGTCCTTCGCATCCTAGGATCTTATATATATGATAAATGGAGAAAGAGTTATGATTGGAAGCTTTAAGTATTAAGAAAGTAAAGATCAAGCAAAGTAAGCTTGACAGGTGTGTGTCTATGGCAATAAGCGTTGGAATATTACCCTAGCATGAGAAAAGTCTTTTAGATCTCACAACTGACATTGTCCTCTATTATAACAAACATTAGAACTTAAACGAATGAGCTATGCACATTGAACTTTGCAATGGGCATCGCAATTTCGCAGCAAGTATTGTTCTTGGTCTCTCAATAGGTGTTGCATATTAGACTAAGTGACTTGAATTGAGCAAAACTCTTAATATCTCAAAAATGGCATTGGAAAAGCTCTTTAGATTGAGCTAAAGTTTTTGGACCCTCCAATGAGGCACATTCAATAACACAATAGGTGTTGAGGATGTTTAATGGGAATTGGAAGTTCACCAATAACTATTGAAGTATTTTTAAAGATCTTGGAAAATAAAGCATTGAGTTCACACCTTTGTGGAAATCTACAATGGACATTATTAATACTCCAACAAGGATTGATATTAAAGTCTAATAGGCATTGAGAATATCCAAAATCCAATGAAGTTAGTTGAATAAACAAATGAGAAAGTCAAATGAGGAGCATTGAGATAAACTTCTCTCTAATAGCTAGTCCCAATAAGCATTTTATTAGTACCAATAATTGTTGAAGTTGTATTTGTCTTGACAACCACCCATTTTTATGAAATCAATGATGGTTGATGACTCAATAATAGGCATGCAGAAACCCAACAGACGTTGAGTGTCTACAATTGAAATAAAAAGTGACGACTTTCTTTCTAATGACTAGTTTTTTTTTTCAATCTATAAAAGGACCTTCTCTCAATAAAAACAAATAAAGAACTATTCCATTAAGCGAGTATTCTATTCTGAAAGCCATTTTCAAATCAAAAGGGCGAACCAATAGTGATCTAGCAATCAAGAGAAGCTCATTGTTTAAAACTTGCAAGTGTCATCTTCAAAACAGAGTTTAAAGAATAGGCTTTCTAGATATTCTCTCAATGCTCTCAACCAGATCAAACATACTTTGTGATTGTATTTTAAAGTATTTTATTGCTTAAGTGAGAGAGTTATCTTTAGAGTTGTATATTGTTTAAGGAAACCTTAGATTAGAAGATCTTTAAAATCATACTTTGTGAAGGGTTTAAGGTAGTACCTAAAAACTACTTTGGGATAAGATTTTAGTAGCACTTGTAAGTCTATTTGTAATGGCTTGGTAGTGCTTGAAAACTACTGTTGTAAGGGTTGCTGATAGAACCATAAGCTATCTACTTAGTGAAGGCATTAGTGGGAATACTAATGGAGAGGACGTAGGCAAATTGTGTCGAATATCTATAAATCTTATATCTTAATTCTTCATACATTTTCACACTTAGTTTTTATTTTTAATTACTTATCATTGCACTATTCAACCTATATATATATATATATATATATATATATATATATATATATATAATTGTTTTTCAAAATAACACTACATTCTTTCATAAAGGTCACTCCTTCACACTCCAAAAGCCCTTTCTTGTTTGAAATTATTCCCTTAAGACATTTGACATAGGAAGGCATTTGAGTTAATGCTTCAAAAATGGAATATTAATATGAATCTTCTTAAAAACTTAAAGGAATTTGGCAAAATTCTTGGCTATTTTGTCATCTCTTTGACTCTGTAATCTTAGAGGGAACAAAATAGGAGGCATATATGGTTGAATAATTGGTGTTGAAGGATAAGCTTCTTCTTTCTTTACTTCATGTGATTCCTCCTTTTTCTCCTTTTAAGTGTTTTTTTCTCTTACTTATTGCTTAGGCTCACTAACTCTATTCTTTATCTCTTTTTTACTTTTCAATGTAATGGCTTTCACATGCTCCTTTAGATTAACCACCAAATTAGAGGGTGAACTCCTCACTTGACTAGAAGGCATAACATTTGCCAATTGTCCCACTTGGAACCTCTAATGCAAGAAACTGATGTAGATTGGTGTTTACTAATTTGATCAAGTTTAGCATGTAACCTGTTCAAAGCTTCATCTTGTGCATCCATCATCTTATTAGTTTTGATAACAAATTTCTCTATCATAATCTCCACGCCTGATTTCTTATCCTACAACTTCTGTGTTTAAAAATGTGGGGGTGCTCATGGTCTTAATGCATTATTCCCACTCTTATAAAAATATGAGTGATTTCTCCAACCAGGATTGTACGAATTGAAATATGGGTTGTTGTCTTCTCTATTGCTAAAATTCCTTACAAAATTCACTTACCTAGTGTTCAAAAAAGCAACTGGATTACCCACTTAATAATCAGTGCTCACATGGACACCTCCTCCATAAAGCTCATAAGTACTAATTTGCATAGTTGGAGAAGTTATGGCATTGCAATTCATGGCATTGATTTGCTTAGATAAGTTGGCAATTTGGGCTTACATGGTGTTAATTAATCAACCTCTATAACTCTTGCTACCTTTCTTAGAATGGATCTTTTGATAGCCATTGGTAACTATTGGTTGCCATCTCCTCTAGCAATTAGTAGGTCGCATCTTTCGTCTCAGCCATAAAAGCTCCACCTACAACTGTATCTAGTGTACTCCTAAATGAAGAACTTAAACCATTGTAAAAAGTTTATAAGATGAGCCATTTAGATAAACCATAGTAAGGGTACTTCCTCAACAATTTCTTGAATCTATACCAAGTAGATAAAACTTATTCAAGAAAGCTTATGATAATTTGATCCCATGTGGTAATTGAGCTTGGAGCCAATGAATAATACCACAACTTGCCTTTGTCCTTAAATGAAAAGGAAAATAATCTCAACTGGATAACATCATTCAAAACTCCATTTGCTTGAATGTTGTGAAAAGATATCATTACAAATATCCATGAATGTTATTTTATGAATAAGTAGATCTTCATGTGGTAAACCTCTAAATTGATTATTTTGAACCATTTAAATGATCAGTATCTTGATCTCAAAGTTGTTCGGATAAATAGTTAAGCTAATAACTCTAAGTTGCAATTCATTTAACAATGGAACATCGTAGTCCCTTATAGACCTCTAGTTATCTTGGTTGTTGATCATTGGATTACTTCTATAATGCTCGTTTAATCTTTATCTCTTTATACCCGCTCTAAGAATTTTTTCAATCTTAGGATCAAAAGGTTTAAGATCTCACTTTATTTAGTTTAGATTCCTAGTCATTCACATACAAGATAAAGTGTTACACTTTAAATCAAATAAAAAGAAAAGCAAAATTCCATATTAAGGATTGAATTAATGCTTTCAATATTAAAGCACCATGTCCCCGTGCCAATTTATTTGATACTTTCATGGGTTAAATCCAAACTAATAGGTAAACTCGAGCTCACTCATCATCTTTTCTCCTTTAAAATATTCGTTTAACCCACCTTTAACAAGTACTAAACTTGCTCAAGACCACAAAAGGTGTAGATATAGTCCCACAAAGACAAGATCTATATAAGTATTGAAGTGTGATGATTCTATTTTTGTCTAAAAAAAATGAATAATTGAGATATTATCTAAATTATCAATGCAATGAAAATAAACTAAAGTAATAATTTAATGGCAAAAAGGCAAAAGCAATTTAGAAAAAAAAACTTTATGATAAAACACCTAGGCTACTTGATCTCACTAATGAAAATTATGAAATTATTAACCATTCAATGTTATCTTTGAATTAAGAGTTGCAACTATCAATTGTCCCTAAAGTAATTAAGTCATTTCTCTCAGGTAATCACTTAACTTTGTAATCATATTTTCCAGAACCACCTCTTGATGTGAACTAGAAATAATTTACTCATTTAGGCTCCATTTATTTCAAGGAGAATATTTTTAGTAATTTTTTTTGCATTTTCTTTTATTTGGTACACTAGTAAAATTAGTCAACAAAAAATATTTTCCTGATCATAGGGAAAGTTAAGTCATTTTTTACGAAAATAACTTCCCATTTTGAATATTTTCTAAAATTTAACAAACTCATCCAAATAAAAAAAAATCATATAAATGCATGTATTGGTTATCACTGGTCATCCTTGACTGTTGACGCTTATGACCAGTCATCTTTGATTGATAATGGTCATCAGTGATAAGTGGGGCCAATAAAAAAAGTTTCATTTTTAATATATTTTTTCTTATATTAAATAATAAATAGCATAAATTATAGTCTAAAATTTATTATAATATTATAAATCAAAATAAAATTAATATTTTTATACTATATTCCAAATTTTTTATAATCTTACTAAAAAAATATTTGTCTTGAACAAGTTATTTTATGTTAAACAAACAGAGCAAAAGTTGGTGTTGCTTTATTTTTAAAATATTTAAAAAATAAGACTAGTATTATTTAAATTTGGATTCATTAGACTTGTGTAATGATACAAGGATTATTCATATGAATTTCCATGCAAATGTCATAAGAATTTCTTTGAAAATATCTTATACACTTAAATGAAGATATCTCTCTATAGCTAAAAATGAAGATATCTTGTTTTATTCAAAAGGAAATAATTTATTGTACGTTTTTGCTTCATCAAGACCATTAATAAAACTCAAAGTTAAATAATACAAAATATTGAAATTTATTTACCACAAATATTTTTTTCATATTGACAATTATATATTGTATGATCTAGAGAGGTTTCAATATTTACTATAAAAATTCTTGTGCAATTCACAAAATAATGAAAGTACAAAATATTTATACTAAAATTGTAGTTTACAAATAAGTGTCTCTCATAAAAATAAAATATATTTAGATATAGAAATATTATCATAATGTTATTTTGACCTTTTTAATTATTGTGGTGAATATATATATTGATGATAATGAGCAACAAATATATCTTTTTATTTTTTGATATTATTTATTTAACTTTTCTTTTAATTTTGGGTAACTTTTATTTAGTTTTTAAATTTAATTTTCTATTATTTTATCTTAAATTTATTTTATTCAATTTTTAATAAAAATCATATAAAAATGTTTATTTTTTATGTATTCTATAAAATTTTTAATTTTTTTTATATCTTTACATATTTCCTTTATGATATAAAATTAAAAAAATAATAAATTCATGTGTTTAATAATTATTTTAATTATATGCAATGCACGTATAGTAAATATTGATTCTAAATAAAAGAATTATATTATTAATGGAGTGTTAGTCATATTAACTATTTTAAATTAAAATATTCAACATTTATTTTTAAAATTTATTTGGTAACACTTTTTAAAATTTTAATATTTTAAATGTGTTTCTTTTCAAAAGAAAAATTTTAAATGTGTTTGATAATATTTTTTTTATTAAGCATTTAATTTCAAAAAATTATTTAACTTGATAAGTAGAAAATTTTTACTTAATCAAATTAAGTAATGAAAAATTTTATTATTTTGATATATTTTATTAATATACCTCTCACTGCTATAATCATCATTGCCTATTAATAAAGATATAATTAAGTTTTAAAATATTTAATGTAAACTAAGTTTTAAAATATTTAAAATCAAATTACATATTAATTTATTATAAAATATGTAATTATCTTATCTTAAACTATCTTTTAGACTTGATATTTTTTATAAAAAATTTGGTACAACTAATTTAATAATAATTTAGTTCTTAAATTTTTAATATTACAATTATTTAACACTTAATTTTTTTTAGTATTAATAATTTTTTTTAGTATTAATTTTAAATTTTATCAAACATCACCTCAATTTTAAAAGTTTTATGATAATTTTTTTATCGAATTATTTATTTTAAACAAGGTTATAGTGTTCTAGCCTCAATTTTCTTATAATCCACCTAAACAATAAACCACTATTGACATTTTGCTTACCTGCATTTTTATGAACAAGTCATTTAATTTGTTACTCTTAAAATGCTCTTATATTTTTTTTTTCAAGAGAATGTCATTCAATTTAATAAATATTATATAATATCTGTAATTAATTATATTAATCATGAAAAATTACATAATTAAATCTTTCATTATGTTAATATTTCAAATTACTATTTAGAATTTTTTATACGATTTCTAGATTATTTTGATATCTCAATATTTTTCTGAATAAAATTGAGGCCAGAACACTATGACCTTATTTATCTCACAAAATTGAGGCTAGAACACCATCTCAATTTATTTTGTCTTGTTTATCTCACAAAATATATTCATAATATTTCAAAACTAGTAGGTATTAGCTTCAATCAGATCCGATAAAAGAAATGTCCATATATAAAGGTAGAAAATACTTGAGAGAGGAAGATATCATCCACAAATAATATATTTTTTTTTGAAAAAATGTAACTACATATTATAAAGAAATAAGAAAAATAAAGAAAAAGATTCTATGGAAATCTTAGGAAGGATAGTTAAAGTTCACACGCAATATGGAAGGCTAAATGACCAAATATAGAAGGCTAAATGACAAAAAAAAGTCTCATATTTTAGCGTATTTATTAAATATATCTTATAATTTTATTTTTAACAAAAAAGTGTCTGATTTTTGAATTTATTATCATATATATTCCAACAGACTATTTCGGTGGCTTGAAACCGAAATTGTCTGAGTTGGAATTTAAAAAAAATGAAGATTGATGAAAAGTAAAAACATTTAATGGCATTATATAAAATAACTGTTATAAGACATTCGATGACTTTATACAAAATAATAGAATATCTATAATTACAAGTTTTGTTCCCCAAATCTATCACATATTGCACATTAAACTGTGTAACTTAGAACTTATCTTCAATAACAGACTTTATGAAATAAAATCTAGCCCACCACTTAATCTCACTAGTGAATGTCTCACAATAGTTATTTTATATCATGCCATCGAACATCTTTATTTTCCATTTGTTTTCAATTTTTTTAAAAAATTTTAACTCAAATTATTCCAATTTTAGGGCATCGAAATAGTCTACGGGGATAAAATTGATAGGAAATTCAAAGGTCATACACTTTTTTATTTTAAAAAAAGTATATGATAGATTTGATAAATACGTGAAAATATTAGATATTAGATTTTTTTTTTTTATCATTTAGCCAATATAGAATGGAGTAAACAACAGATTGAGAAATTCATTTTCCAAAATGTCACAATCAACACACTACAGCTGGCTACTCGTTACTTTTTTCCTACCCATGACAAATAAAGCAAATGAGATGACCCAGTTCTTCAAGTCTTCCACCATCGCAAAGATGGGAGTCCAAATACTCTTCCAAGTTTAATTTTTAAGTCCAATATTGAACGTTTTACTAATATTCATCATCATTAATATATTCAGAATTTGGTTAAAGTGCATTTATAATCAAACATAATCACAATATCACAGATTAACATAGTTCAGTACCATTTGATTTCACAGTTTTGAGATTCTCAAGTGTCTCTTTGATATAACTGATTCAACTATTTTTCAAAAATGTACCATATTAAAAATGTTAATTAGATATTATTAAAATTTATTTTAATAATGTGTTTGACATGTTCTAATTATTAAAAATTTTCTTAAAGTATAATGAGTCACTTGATTCTATGAACATACGTTGACTCCATCACTGATTTGAGCAAATAATTGAATTAAAAATTAAAAATATTCATCATGACCATGTAACATATAATGTTAGGCAAACTCGAACTGATGCTTATATAAATCTTTATCTGAACTCTAATTCAAAATAATATTTTAATTATCATAATAATTAATGATTAAAATACATAAAAATCATAATGAATGAATAAATGCATTGATCTATTAAAATTCTGACTTTACCATTATCAGTATCACTGAATCAAAAATTAATTGATACCAAATGAGCATAGATTCTATATGAATTAATCAAATACAAATTTTCAATATTTGATTGAACAATTAATTCAATATTGTTCAATGTTGGTTGAACAGTTAATTGTATTTCAAACCAATATATATATATATATATATATATATATATATATATGTCAGATGGCCACAAATATCAAAAATCAAATTGATAATCCAACTTATTTTAGTTTAGTACTTTATTGAAACTATTTTATTTTCTCTATACTTTTTGAAATATAGTTATCAAGATAATATTCTATTTTTTCATTCTTTTATCATTGCCTTCTCATATTTTCATAATCAACAGAACATGCAAACTAAGAGTTTATTTGAGATAACTGATAAATATAATTGATAGCTGATAACTAATAATTAATAGCTGTTTAATATTAAGTGTTTGATAAATTATGTCTAGCAATTGATGTTAATTTATAAAATGACTAATAATGATATACTGTTAATGTTTTATATATTGAATTAAATAAATTAAAATTATAAAATAAAATATTTTTTACATATACTCGTAAGGTATAATTTCAAAACTTAGAATGCTATAATTATTAATTTGTATTTATAAAATCTTTGTAATTATTTTCTGTTAATGTTAATCAATATCTGTCAATATATTTTTAGTAATTAAAATATCCTGTATAATTTTTTATAATAATTTTAAATAAATTATTTTTATACAAATAATTCAAATATTATAATTCATAGTTAGCAGTTGAATAATAAAACTTTAAGAATAATAATATAGTAAGGATAATTTGGACTTTTCGTTGTTAATAACAATAAAATTTAGAAGAAATTCTAAATAAGAGCTAATAAAAACCACAACTAATTGAAGTTATGTCACTATTAGCTGTTATATTGTATGATTTATCAAATAGGTTTATATTAGTTGTTGAATAAACGATCTCTATACATTTTATTTATTAGTTATACCAAACACCCCATCACTCACGACTTGGGATGCACATACAATAATTATTTCTCTTTTCTTGGTAAGCAATCTTGTAATTAAACATATTTAATTAGCATAATCTTTTATTTGCACTCGACTTCATTTTGGTTAGCGTTCAGGTCTCAAATAGATATTATCTCATAGACTTAGGTTCTGCCCACAATGATAGGCCTTTAGGTTTCAAGAGGTGCATTATCTTACAAGTTTGGACTCTACCCATAGTAATAGTAATATAAGATTAATAAATATCGGTAGGTTTGTTAAAATTGTAATTGTAATAAATTCATTATCCTAATAGGACTATTGTATATTCATTATCCTAATAGGACTATTGTATGATACTTGTAAATAAGCAATTGTAATACCTTAGAGGAATGTTTGAAATTTTCAACAGTAATATACTATAAATTTTCCTAACTTATTTCTTCTCTTTTGTTCTTCTCTTCACTTGAGTCTTTTTTTTTTGGGTTGATTATGATTTAAGTACCACTTGAGATGATGGTGCTTTACCTACATACTCACCTTAAATTGATGACTCTCTGCCTATATATTGAATTTGATTAATCAAGTTAATCGTTTATTATTGTAGGTTTTTTATACTAATAGTATGTGGCAACAAGACCTAAAATAATTTAATTTACTCTTGAGTATTTTTAGAGTAATATATTTTAGGCACGCTCGGTGGGACCTTGTATGCCAGTAGAGACTAGGTATCAAGTTCTTCAAAAGGAATTAGACTAGTTGGAAGAGCAGTTTACCCAAATAGAAATTATTAAACTCATGAGTAACAACAAATTCAATAGGAACTCCCAAGCTAATGACTCAACTCTAGGGGATGAAATGGCCCAATATTTTGATGCATAGACAGTTTGCACTTATGACTGCTAATTATTCTCAAATAACCAGCTAGACAGTGATTGAAAATTATATAATCTTTATGATGCCTAGATAGTAAATACTTACTGCTGCTAATTATTCTCAGATTATTAGCTAGGTAGTGGTAAAAAATTACACCATGTTCAATAACATGATTAACCAAATGGCCACGGTGATTCAATCGTTGCTAAAAGATAATAAGATTGCTCAAAAGGATATTTGGTTAGGGCTTAATCAAATAAACCATTGCCTTGATCGATTAACCACACCCCTAAAGGGAAGGCAGACACGAGTGCTAGACAAGAGGTTCCCTAAGCATTAGAAGGTAGTACACTCAAAGGAAGCAAGGGGCAGTGCATGTACTACCTTGCCCAATAAACATTGAATAGGGGATTCTCCTAGGCACCCTAAGGTTTAGTAGCTCATCATTCAGCTAGGAAGGAGTCATTCTGCCTTAAAATAATTTTAAAACATTTAAGTTAAATGTGCAATCACAGTCATACCACCAATACAACCCAACAACGACCAAGTAAGGTGTTCACTTATGATCCTATTGGTAATATAATTCCTTTAATAGGTACAATGGGATATCAATTACTGATCAAGCTAGATTTTGCCTATTCAAGCAGCCCATGAAAAAGATGTCTAAGAAAGTAGAAGAGCTAATTGGAGAAGAAATAAAAAGACTTTTAAACATTGGGTTCATTCGAACTATCATATATGTGGAATGGCTCTCCAACATAGTCCCGATCATAAAAAAGAAAGGAAAGCTAAAGATTTGTGTAAATTGCATAAACGTATATTTAGCTACTCCTAAGGATGAGTATCCTATGCCCATTGCTGATATGACGGTAGACGTGACAGCGTGTAACATAATTCTTTACTTTATGGATGGGCAATCTGGGTACAACCAAATTAGAATTATCGAGTAAGATGTGAGCAAAATAGCCTTCAGGTGCCTAGGACCGATTGGTGCTTATGAATTGGTTCTCATGCCTTTTGATCTGAAAAATGTTAGGGCTGCATATCAAAGCGTGATGGACCGTATCTTCTATGACATGATGAAAAGTCCATGGAGGTTTAAATTGATGATGTAGTGGTTATGTCCTAAAGTGAAAAAGATCATCTGGTTGAGTTCAAAAGGTCATTTAAGTGAATGACAAGCATAAGCTCAAAATAAATCCTTTGAAATGTGCATTTAGAGTTTCAACTAGCAATTTCCTTGATTTTTTTTTTCATAAAAAAGGCATTGAAATTTATCAAAATAAGGCTAAAGGTATTATATATGTAAAGCCTCTATCTACAAATAAGGAACTGTAAAAACTAATTGGCCAAATCAATTGCTTAAAGATGTTCATATTCGACACAGCTAGGCAGTTGAGTATTTAGGGTACTCAGCTCAAAATCAAGGACCTAAGAGAGTTTGTGTGGGGTGATGAGCAATATAAAATTTTTTTTATGAGATTAAGAGGTACTTGACTAGACCACCAATCATCATCCAGCTTTGGTCGAATGTTCCTTTACCTTTATATCTTTTAGCCAGTGAGGTCTTAATCGAGTGCATGCTAGCTAAAAAGTAGGATTAAGTTAAAAAGGAAGTATATTACTTAAGTCAAGTGCATAACCCTGTAAAACAAAGATATTCAACCATAGGGAAATTGTGCTTGACCATATACTTCACTTGCACAAAACTAAGATATTATATTCTCCTAATAGAAGTCTTGATTTTGTGTAAAATAAATATCCTCAAGTACATTCTCTCTAGGCCATTCTTAAGAAATAAAGTGGAATCACACTTTCAGAGTTTGCTCTACAATATGTTCCCTAGAAAGTAGTGAAGGGATAGGCCCTAACAGATTTCTCAATTGATCATCCTTGCTTAAACATCCTAGAGGAACCAATGGTTGAGATAGGATATGTTGAGCACTTCCCTTAATGAATGTGGTTTAATGACTCAAGAACAATGAGTTTAGTTAGGGTGAGAATTATTTTCTAGTCACAGGAAGGCATTGTGATCAAATTGTCTTTGCTGCTAGATTTCCCTTGTATCAATAATCAAGCAGAGTATGAAGCTTTAGTCATAACCATGGAAATATTAGAAAAGCTAGGCACAAGGTTCATCTAGATAAAAAGGTGATTCCTTATTAGTATTTAATTAAATAAATGAAGCATACAAATGTGAGTTGCCCAACCTTATTGCTTATTGCAGCAAAGCAAGACATATGCTCCAAAGGTTTCAATAATCTCTTTTGGAGTTTATTTATTATAATAGTAATTTAGAAGTGAATGAGTTAGCACAAGTTGTCAATGCCTTCCAATAAGGATATCAAATGACCCCAATATTATATCACCCAATGTTAGTGTTGTGTGAAAAATTATTCATGGGATTGGCCAGCCAACATATACAGGTGTGTAATCTTAACTTTACAATAGATTTGAGGGAAGAAATCATCTCATACTTTAAAGATCCTAGTGCTTTACAATAGATTTGAGGGAAGAAATCATCTCATACTTTAAAGATCCTAGTGCCTTAACTGATCCATATGTACGTTATCGAGCGATGAAGTTTCGTTATTAATAAAAAGAGTTACATCACTATTATTTAGACATTGAAATATTATTATGTATAAGACAAAACAAGTCATGTTGGTGATGGCTAAGGTTCACGAAAGGATAGTAGGTTCACATCAATTTGGAAGAACGATGAAAAAGCTCCAAATCAAATATGGATATTATTGGCTGAAGATGGAGAAAGATTGTTTTAGCTATACAAAGGGATCTTAAGCCTGCTAAAAACATAGGCCAATTTAACATATCCTTACCAAATAATTACACTTAATTATTAAACCTCAGCCTTTCAACGGATGGGTGGTGGACCTTATTAGAAAGATTTTCCTGCCATCCTCAAATCACCATACCTTCATAATCGTGACATTTAACTACTTTACCAAATGGGTAAAGGCAATGTCGCTTAAGGTGGCCAACCAAATGTTGATCATTGAGTTATTTAAAGAGCACATTTTTTTTTATAGACATGGCTTTTAGAGTCGATCGCTAAAGACTAAGGCACCATTTTAACTAGAGAAGATGTTTAATAGTTTTACCAAGTGCATGGTATTAAATTGTTACATTCAACACCTTGTTATGCCCATGCTAATGGACAAGTAGATGCCACAAACAAGGTTATAAAGCTAAACATCCAAAAGATGGTGGAACAGAGTTTGGCATGGGTTGTTGTTTATGACTCTTTGGGCAATACAAAGTTTAATAAAGATAACCATGGTGACAACTCCTTTTTAGTTGGTTTATAGGCATGAAGTATTGATTTGATCGAGTTGACTATTTGTTTAATTATAAACTAGGATGAAGTAACAATAGGCAAATATAACTCAACCATAATAGATGAGATTAAAGCCTTAGATGAGATACAACTAAGAGCACTTGATCAATTCAAAGTCTAGAAGAAGAAGGTTGAGTGTGCACAAAATAAGCATATGAAGCTATAAAATTTTAATAAGGGTGACATGGCATTGAAGGTCATCTTCCCAATTGGTAGAAGGACTATGAACTTAAAAAATGATCTCCAAACTGGGAAGGTCCTTTTGTCATAATAGAGATTGTGGGAAATAGAGCATACTGCTTAGCTTATCAAGATGGCAAAGTCTCTGATGGATCAATCAATGCTTAGTTTATCAAGATGTATTAGCCATCAGTATGGGAAGGTATTGATCACTCAGTATTTGAAGGGGTAAAAGGACATGTAGTTTTAAGCCACGTTGGTCGATTATAGTTAGGTTAAACTTTCTTTGGCTGAATCAATTAAATTGTAAGCTATAAGATTGTAATGGATTAAATACAAGTTGTTGACTGACTTATAAATTTTATTCGGTCATTCTCTTTATTTATTAACAAGGGCATTTTGTGACCAATATTATCTTTGGTCAAAATATTACTTATCAATAAACATTATTTGGTCAGTAATTTTCATGCTTTGATGCAAGTATTTTATTCTTATGAATAAAGATCACTCTTTAGCCAATAATGTGTACCCTTATGGTAATTCTTTAATGTTTTTCATCATGGTGTTTCATTCATAAAATTTTATTGCCCAAGATGTGCTTAGATATTGGCCAAAATGTTAGGGCAGGGGTTGGTTTAAGGCAAGGACATAACATGCTAAGGAGAACAAACATATTCATGCACAAAATAAAGTATATGACCAAGAATATAGAAACAGAGGAAAAACATCCATTCATAAGGAAAACAAAAGTACATTGTTCATAATGAGGGCATTGCCCAATATAATTGTTCAAATACAATGGAAAGACATAAGGCCAATGAATTACACAAGTAAAAAATTCATATCAACTTAAACTTAAAGTTGTCTAAACTCGCAAAAATGGAAGAGATGGACTCTTTGATAGGCTTTTCCTTTTTTGCTCCAATTTGAGGGCATGCTTAAGCTCATTTTTTTCATAATTTGCCCAAGTGTTTCCTTGGTTAGAGATTTTAACTTGACCTCTTGCACTTGGCAAGTGGCCTTGGCCTTGGAGTAAGTGTGCTAGAGTTCCTTCTCCTTCTCTTTCAGAGGGAAAACCTCTTGTTGAAGAACCTTAATAATGGCCCTGCCTTAGGAGACCTATTTATCAATGAGGTAAATACAAATTTGGCATCTGAACTTTTAATTGTTTTCTATTTTAGTGTCTAGATATTTTTTTTTAATCAAGTGTCTAAACTAATAAAATCATTTTCAATATGGTGCTTTTTTCAATTTGAATGGGTAAAATCATTTTCATGTGGTAGACATTGATCGTTCATATTGAAGAAAAACACCACATTAAAAATGATTTTATTACTTAAGACACTTAATTGAATAAAATTGTCCATGCATCAAAATAACAAAATTAAAAAGTTCATATACCAAATTTGTAATTTACCCTTTATCAATGTCTGACAATTCATCGCTGAACTTACTCTCTTAGTTGAGAAGAGCATTGACTTATGTTAGTTTAAATGCCATGTTAGAGAGCTCTTCCTTGAAGTTTTCTAGAGTTTGTTTTTGGCTAATGCTCATCTCATTTTTTATAGCATGATCATAGATGAGGTTTAAGTAATTTGATAGCACAACCAATAGTTTGAAGTCCAGTATAACCTATGTGGACAGTGCAAAAAGACACTGTAAATGAGTAAGGACTTTTTAAGACTAGGATGAGGCATCAACCATGTTGTTATCAATCTCAGCTTCAGAGCTCTTATCTTCCTCATTTAGGAGAGCAAGATAGTTAACAAATCCCTATAGGAGAATAATAACACGATCAAGAGCTAGGAATTTAAATAGTTTTAGGATGATTAAAAGGAAAATGTACCTCTTAAAAGTGAGCAGAATCAGATTCTTTGGCCAAATTGGTTTTACTTGGCTTTTCACCCATTGGCCTTTTCCCAACAGCCTTATCAGTTAAAGGTTATGAACTCTTAGTTGGCTGATAGATAAATAGGGAAATGGCTAATGGAGAAAGCTAAAAGTTAGTTGATTAGATGGAGCCTCAGAGTTTCTTTAGAAATAGATTAATTGAGAAACTCCTTTACTTAAGGGTTTTTCACCTTAATCTTGAGTAAGAGAGGCTTGGACCTTTGCTTATTCTTTTAGTTTCTTTTTGGTAGGCTTAGCTTCCTCGACCTTATCTTTTCTAGCTGGATAGGGTATTTCTTTTAGAATGGCTTTTAAAAGAAGACAATAATCATACAAATATATACAAGAGGATATCACTAACATAAACAAAACTACCTCTGTGAGCAAAGTTAGTGTCCATACCACATCGCTAAGGATAAGTTCAATTCCTAGTTCGCCAAGGTAAAGCTTGGTCCATTTTAGGCTATTATGCTTTCTCCTTTCTTCTTGAGTAAGGACCATTCCTATTATACCAAATAAGGCATCTGAGATTACTAGGTAGCAGTCAATTCAAGGTCTTAAAAAAAATTAAGGCTAGATGATGAGCATTGTGTTCTCTCTCCAATAAATGTACTTCTCCTAACAATGGGTAAACCAATCTTAAATTAACTTGTCCTTGAAAAGTTGAACTCTCTTTAACATGATTGCTCGCTCAAGGTAGTTATATTTAAATCTGTAAAATTTTTCAAAGGTAAGAATTTTAGTAATATGTTGACTTATTAACTTCAATTAATCTTGCACAGAAAAAGAAGAAACAATATTAGCAAGCAAAGGTTTTTAATGGTTTAAAGTATTAGGATGTCCTTTGCTAACTTCAGCATCCAAAATTTCACAATCTCAAGCCACCAAGTAACAAAATTAGGAGAAGTGTCATCAATGATCTCCTTGTTGTCCAAGTTTAACATCTTATTTTAGTCTTCATTACTGGTTGATATCATATGTAAGATGCTCAAATCTTTGATTTTTGGATGCTCATAAGGACTCTTTTGATTATAGGAATATGTTAAAGGAACATACATTAGTTGGGCGAGTCTAAATTGTTGACCAATGCAATGGTACATCATTACCTTACACCTATTACTGTCATTAAACTCCAGTGAATAGAGGAATGTAAATCCATAGCACGAAGTACAATGACTAGTTTTGATGCTAGTCTAGCAGTTTAGGCGAAGCTAGTAGGTGTATCTAGTCCAAGCTATGCCAAAAAGAGATGGGCGAAGCTAGTAGCAAGGGTATTTCTTATTGTTTGAATGGAAGAACATGAAAAGAAGAAGAAGTTGTCACTTAGCGGAGAAAACTATTTGACCCATTATCCATAGTTGGGAATTGAAATAAAAGAGGGTTAAGGTGTTCTAACATTGAGTTTTAGAAATAAAAAAAGTGCCAAAATTAAACCATCCATAATAGGTAGCCCATGGTTTTAAAAATATAATGCTTTTTATTAGGTATGAACCTGTGGAGCCCTCTATAGATATGGGTGAGGGTGAAAGGGCTTAAAGCTAAGTGTTTGCCACTAGCAAAGGCTATAGCTACGTTAAGATATTCCCTAGTGATTTTTTTGGAAGGGAAGTAGAATATATACCTACAAAGCGAATACAACAAGAAAGTTGTATATTCACTCAAAGAATGAGGGGGTTAGTGGCTATTGATTATTTTTAATAAAAGCAATAAAATTGGAGGTGGAAAGGTTAACATCTATTCCTTCTTGGTTGACTTCCATGGTGGTGGAGATCTCTTCCCTAATGATAGGAATATTAATTAAAATGGCTAAGTTATAAAGATTGATAGACATCAAGCCAGAGTAATAAAAAAAAAGAAATAATTCGCCAATCTAGACCAAAAGAGGAGTGCAACATTAAGGAGAGATTTATGGATGGGAATGTGATTGATTAAAAATTAAAAGAGATCATGGATGCATGTTTATATCCATAACTTAGAACATTTAAGGGCCATCCTAGTAAACCAAGGTATGAATTATGGTTGAACTATCAGTTAGACATTGATGGGTGTGTCTCTATTCCATAAATTGCTATAAGTTATTCTACCAAACCTATGGGTGTCCCTACTATTGACAAATAGATTTTGGCCATAATAAGTGAATGCTAGCCCTAGATTAAAAAAAAGATGAGAAGGATAAGATATTAGTACATAGTAATCGATTAGTCATCATGGGTAGACATAGTTAACTCATATAAAGAAGCTAGTGTCTCTTTTTCACTTGAAGTTTTCTTAGCCTTCATCATCTATGAGCAAGCAAGCAATTAAGACTGAGTCAAAGAGGTTAAGAATTAAAAAAAAAAAGGAATTTTAATTTTACAAGTTGGAAGTTTTAGAGAGAAGTTCTAGAGAAAGAAGCTTTAAGGTAGAATGGAAGCATAAATGTAAAAATGATTTTCCATCGAGGGAATTTATAGGTGAAGATTATTAGACTATGATGGTTGATCCTAAGTCTTAAACCTCATTTGATCTTGACAAAAGAGATTGATCAATTCTAATACTTCAATTAAGTGTTGTTTTGCAGTCTTTAGATAGTCTCTAAAATTGAAGTTGGATGAAGTCCAAAATCTCTAAAGAAAGCAAAGTGCTTCCTAATTCGCGACCGCAACTTCATAAATCATGACAGCGAACTATATTAAGGCATGTTGATAATTTGGACAAATGAATTTGTGCGCCACTTCTCTGCCGCGATCGATCCAAAGATGGGAGTGCCAAAGTCACAGACGAATTTGTGGTATGTGTCACGCCTCAGTCGTGACCGCGAATTTCAAAGTAACTCAAGAGGGAATCAAGTCCACAACCACAATATGACAAGTGTCTCAGGTGACCATTGGAAGACAAAAATCATGATGACAACTTGTTGGTAGCGACCACGAATCACGAAGAAGAAGATGAACATTTTGACAGACGAATTCGCATCCTAAGTCACGACCTGTACAAGGAAAATCACTATCGCTACTTTTGTGAGCAAGTGAAAGACAACGACTATATTTTCCTGGTAAACCAATGGAAAGATGACACGTTTGACTAGCTGTTCGACACAAACGAGGATTTCCACCGTCAGTTTTGGCTCTCGTATGGAAATTGAAAAATCGTGATCATGAAAGAGTAGTAGCGACCGCGAATGAAGCCTGACAAACATTTAATGCAAAAATCTATCTAGCACACTTTAGAGATTTGCTACCAGTTTTATTACAACATCTCTTTAGTGGGTAGAGGCTATAAATACCTCACCAAACAAATGTAAATGCAAGAGAATTCATTAATTTGCAATGCAAACTCTTGCAATTTTGCTACTCAATCTTTTCTCTTCTTTAGGTGATTTTTTGGTGTGAGCATAAACACCATTTGTAAAGGTTATAGTGTGAGCTTATAAAAACACTAAAAGAGGTTGTTGTGTGAGCCTTAAAAATACAAGTGTAAAGGTTGTTGTGTGAGCCTCAAAAATATAAGTGTAAAGGTTATTCTATGAGCCTTGAAAACACAAGTGTAAAAGTTTGGTGTGGGCTTAGAAACACCATTGGAAGATAGTGGAACACCCAATTGCTGATAATTAGGGAGTGGACATAGGGTCAATTATACCTAAACCACTATAAATCTTGTGTCTCTATTATACTCATCTTCTTTCTTACCTTTTTGTTTTAATTTTTATACACTAATTCACCCCTTCTCTCCCCCCTTTTTGGTGCCTAGGGCCAACAAAGGTGAATTCAAAGAGTCTAAAGGGAAATTTTAGATTTTGAATTTAATTACACCAAATTTTACTTATGGTGCCAAAACGGTTAATGTGATTAGGTGACTCTACACATTCTGCCTTTTTATTTTTTAGAACCTTTTAGAAGATGCACCTTTTTAGCTACTTTTAGTGAAAATAATTGCTAAGTATGAATAATAAAAGAGAAAATATCTACAAGGTTGGCCGAGTAGGTTGGATGAGAGATTTTTAGGTTAACAGGTATGAGATTTATGGTCCATTATTGCTTAATGAAAATGATTGGACTAGATTGGTCAAACCTAAGTTAAGATTCGCTTTTGATCTTGACAATATAGATTGAAAGGTTCTAATGTCAATCTTAAGTATTGATCTTATAGATATTAAGTTAGAATTTCATTAAAAATTGAGTGAAAGTGATTAGATGCCAAAAGCTTAAAGTATGGAAATTTGCCTTCAAAAATAGTGATCGCGACTTTTGAAAGGAACCGTTGGAGATTCAAAAGTCATGATAGTGAATTTCAGAAGCAACCATGACTGGAAGAAAAATAAGAAAGCCAAAACTCCCATTTGATTCGTGGTGGGTATAACAACCAACTTTTTTAGTGCTACCTAAGTAGCAATTGCGAATTTGAGCAATGATTGTGGCCATTGAGATATGTTATAAAGATCCAATGGCTAGTTTTCTAAAGGACTAATGTCAAGCTGCGATGTGCCATTAGCCGTTAGACATATTTGAGGGTCTCAACCACAAATAGGCAAAATCTAGAGCGAAAAGTCAGTATTGATCGTGACTTTTTGTCTCAATTGCGACTTTCATCTAACAACCATTAAATGTAGGATTTACCTAGTGCATTTTAAAGATTTGGGCATAGTTTGTTTGTAGCATCTCTTTGGTTGTTGGGGCCTATAAATACACCACCAAATGGACTTGAATGTAAGTGAATAACCATTGATTATCCCAAAATTCTTACAAAGTTATTAATCATTACTTTAACTCTTTATTTCTTTGTATGTAGCTTGGTATGAGCTTTAAAAACCTTGGGTTTAGGTTTATGAGTAAGCCTTTATATAAAGAATTCTTGTTTAGGTTTTAAAGTAAGCCTTAGAAAACTCTCGTATAGGTTTGAGTGTTAATATTGATAAAAAACTTGTGTAAGGTTTGAATGTGAGCCTTAGGAAAAAACTTGGTGTAAACCCTAAATACTAAGTTGAGTGTGAGCTTGTAAAATAGTAATGATTTAGTGAAGAACCCAATTGATAAATTGGAGAGTGCATGTAAGGTCGACTAATAACCAAACCACTATAAATTTCTTGTGTTCATTCATCTCTTAGTCTTTCTCCAATCTTTTAGTTGTATGTGCTTCCACCAAAAGTTTAAATTACCACCAATTTAATCTCCCTTTCTTGATGCACAAGGGCCAATAAGAATGTGCTAGTAAAGCTTTGGAAATTATCGCTCAAGGTAAATGAATGTATGTTTGGTTGACTTAGTGTTGAGCGAAGGATTTTCCATCAATTGGGGGTATAGATTAATAGTCAAGTGTATCTCATTAAATCATATAAAAGCTGTGGGTGAAGATCTTTATTCTAGGGAGGTAGATCTAAGATTTCAAGTACAATATGCTCGACCATTGCAATTGAATATGTTGTATGAATAATGTCTTATTGGGTGAATGAGGCCTAATAGGTTATAATTCTATAATTTACTCATGGGATCATAAAATTGTAGAGGATGTTATTTACTCGGGCTCATTTTAATGGGGCTTAGGGTCTCAAAAAGTATATTATCTCATTAGCTTAGGTTCTACCTATTGGAGGTGTATTGACTTGTAGACTTAGACTCAACCTGTAGTAGTAATAAAAAAAGATTTGTAAATATTTATAGATTTGTTAATATTGTACTTGTGTTACACTTATTATCTTAATATAACTCTTGTATGATACTTATATATAAGCAACTATAATACCTTAAAGAAGAATTTCAAATTTTTAACAATAATATACTGCAAATTTCCCAAACTTATTTATTCTCTTTTATTCTTCTATTCTATAGATTATTTTCTTTTGTTGATGATGATTTCTGCCTAAATATCACATGAGTTGATAATGCTTTACCTAGATACTCACCTTTGATTAACAGCTCTCTGCCTATATATCAAATATGTTTAACTTTGGTTAATCATTTATTATTCAAGGTTTTTAATACTAATAGTCCCTAGCAATAAAACCTAAAATAATTTAATTTAATGTACTTTTGAGGATTTTTGTGGCTAACACCTCTTTATTATGATTCTTATTGTAATAAATTCTTCTTTTTTTTGTAACTAATCTTATGTCAATAAATATTAAATAAATATTATAACCCTTGTATTATAACTCTTGATACAAAATACCTTATATTTGAATACTGTCATACTCATCATTCCTGTGCAAATTTATTGACTGTCCTTTTCATATTGTTCATGTAAATTTAATCCTTTCATATTATATTTTATTAATTTAAGTAATTATCCTACCAACCAAGATTTGAAGTCATCAGTAATTAGCTTAGTTTGATTAAGAATTTAGAAGTTCCCTTAACCTTATTTTGTAAACTTTTTATATTGTTGCATGTCACTATTTTATCAAAGGCTTCTTTTTTTTTTTTTTTTTTCAAAAATCCTAGTAATCTTTTTTCTTCACCTTTCTCTCAAAAACTTGTTTTCCTTTGTTCATCCTTTAAGGCTACCATCAGTTAAATCGCTAGTGATAGTCCATGATTTCATTATATTCTTTATTACTTTATCTATTTTTCATTTTAATAAAAACAAATTTGTATTTATTTTTATGGATTTATAGTTCAAGTTGTTTCTTTTATAACTCTAATAGGAGTTTTTAATACCTTCTTCATAGAATGTGTTTCATCTTATATGGAGTTTATTATTGTCAATGTTTTATGTTGATTGCATTGTTGAGAATGAAGTACATTTATATAGGCTTTTAGATAAGCCTTACAATAGTAAGGAAAAGAGATAAGTGTTGTCTAAGCTAATATACAATATAAGATAATTTACAACTTAAAGAAGCTTTATCACATTTTCTCCTAACACCATCCTTAGGCATTAGAATTACATGCATTTTATCTCGCAAAAGTAGGAACCTTGTTTTGGCCAAGGGTTTCATGTAAACATATGCTAACTGATCTTTGGTTGATAGAAAATGAATAGTTAGAAATCCAACTTGAACTTGCTCCCTTATAAAATAGAAATCAAACTCAATATGTTTTATTCTTGCATGAAATTTCAGATTTGAAGAGAGATATATTGCACCAATATTTTCATGCCATAGCTATGCTTGTTGATGATTATAACCAATTTCTTTGAATAAGATTGAAGCCATAATAGCTCAATTGATGCATTTGTAATGGCTTTATACTCGCTTTCTATTGAGGAGAAAGCTATGATGGGTTGCTTCTTTGTAGTCCATGAGATAGGTGACTTGCCAAAATACATCCCATGGCCATTCATAAATCGATAGTCATCCAGACATCCTTCCTAATCACTATTACTAAAACACTTAAGTTGATAAGTTGGTTCCTTAGATAAGGACAGATTGTGAGAGGCAATGCCATTGAGGTTATGAAGCAATCTCTTCATCATTTTCTAGTGTTCTTCTATTGGCGAATTTATAAATTCAAATAACTTATTGATAGCAAATGCAATGGTTGGCCATGTCATGGTTATAATGATCCAATTACCTTTGGATACTCATCTTCATTTGGCAAGGCAGTTCCATCTAATTTTGATAATGGAGGAGATGTAGCCATTAGTGTGGAGCAAAGTTTTGATGCTACCATGTTTGTTTGTTGTAATAGGTTTGTGATATATTTTTATGGCTTGAGGAGAAGCCCTCTTGTTCAGTGATGGACCTCTATGCTAAGGAAATAGTAAAGGCGACCCATATCTTGAATAGAAAATTGCCTTTACATTTTTTGAATAAATGAGTTGACCAAGGTAATGTTGGAGTCTATTATTATCAAATCATCAACATAAAAGAGACATTAATTAGTGCCATCATTGAAAATAAACATAAAGGTATCAACTTTAGATGGTGTAAAACTATGAGTTGTCACAAAACTTGGCAACCAATTAAACCATGCTCTTGGTGCTTATTTTAAAACATAAAGTAATTTGTGGAGTCAACAAACATAATTTGGTTTGTCTTGATCAATGAAGCCTTAAGGTTGTAAAATGTACACCTTTTCTTCTAAGCTGCTAGACAAGAATGCCTTTGACACATCCATTTGTTTGATCAACCAATTTTTCATGGTAGTAAGGGTAAGGAGAACTTGAATGGTTATAGGCTTAATTAGTAAACTAAAAGTCTCAGTGTAATCAACCCTTGATTTTTTAGTAAAACCCTCTGCTATGAGGTGTGTTTGATTTCTCTCGATTTCCCTCTTGGTTAACCTTTTTATTATATAAATACATTTGTTCCCTACCACATTTTTATGCATAGGTTTAGGCACCAAAGATTAAGTTCTATTTTGAAGTAGGGTATTAATTCCTTCTATCATTGCTATTCACCATTCCTTCAATTATTTGGCTTGGGTGTATGTTGTTGGCTTGGTTTGAGGATAAATGGTTGTACTGTTCAAGGCTATTTTAGGTTGCATGGTAGTTGGCTGAAGATTCATAGGATGTGTATACTGTATTTGGCTTTTACCTTGGTGACAAGGTTAGGTGGTGGAATTGTAGTTAGACAAGTCTACCACTAGATTGAGTCCTTGTTGGTTAGAAACTTCTAGTGGTAAGCTTGAAGAGGTGGAGTTGGTTGGGCTAGGTTGAATTGATGAGGTGATAGGATTAGTATGTGTTAGTGATAAGGATGAAGTGTTTTATGGTGTTTGAATCAATTTGGAAGTATGAGTAAATAAATGGGTAAGATTATAAGACAAATTTGTACCTTGTTAGGGGATCAAATAGGCTGGAATTGTTGTTTAAACTGTTATCCATTGATAAAAATGATGACCCCGCTAAGACATAATAATCTTTGAACAACATTGAGAAGGAAAAATATGCTCATCAAATTTTACATGCCTAGTAATATAAACTCATATAGTGTCCTTATCCAAACAAAAATAAACATAATGCTTTAGAGGTTAGCCCAAGTTAATGCATATTTTGCTTCTATAGTTGAATTTTTATTTATCATATGGGCGTAATAATGGATAAATGACACATAAAAAAAACCTTTAAATCAACATATAGTGGAGAACAATGGAACATATGGATAAATGTTGAAATATTATTGGTTGAAGGGGATGGCAAGCAATTTATCAATTCTACACTTGTAAGAAAATGTATGTCATAATTTTAAAGAAAGGTTTGCATCAGAGAGTAATGTCAGTCCAGTGTCAACTATATATTTTATTTTTCATTCATCTATGTTGTTTTGTTCATGTGTATATGGGTATGCTAAACAATGTAAAATGCCATAATTCTTCAAATGTGCATTAAGCTTGTGATATTCACCTGTAAAATTATGTTGAAATGCCTTGATCTTTTCATTACATTATCTTTCAACAAATGCATAGAATTGAGGAAAGTAGGACAAACATCACTTTTATTTTTTAATGGAAATAACCAAACAAACTTAAGGAAATCATCAATAAATATGACAAAGCAATGATGCCCTAAATTAGATTCCATGGGATTAAGACCCCAAAAATCAGAATGGACTAATGCGAATGGTCTTATGGTGCTATGAATAATTAAAGATAAATGAAAATTTGACATTTTTCCTATAACACAAGAAGAATATGGACTATTTGAAGAAGAATTACTAGGCAAATTATTTCCCTTAAGAACATGAGACACAATTCTAGGGAGAGGATGAACAAGATGAGCATGCTATTTTTCTCCTAATAAAGCTTATTTCAATCCAGTTGGTAAAACATAAAGGCCATGCGTACTCGGTCTCCAAAGCAACAAGTCCTTGGTCATTTGATCCATTATCAAAGAATATTTTTGCCAAAATTCAAAGATATAACCATTATTAATGGCAAATTTTTGCACATATAAAAGGGATGATTATGATATCCACATATTTGGCATGGATGTGTGCTCCTTCTATTGTTGTTCAGTGGCTAGGTATGCTTGCATTTGTTGACTTCATATTTAGAGTGGAAGGATTTGATTGATATGCCACATTTGCTAAAGGTAGTTCTTAGGTACTTTTAAGAAATATTCCATATGCCAACAATTGGCCATGAAGTACATGGAATGTGATAGGTTCGAGCTATTGGTTATGGGTAGTGATGACGACATGAAACTCATATCCAATATTTTTATAGATTATGGCATTGAATTCAGCTTCAGAGATTTGTCTTCCGATAGTTTCTAATTCATCTACAAGTGCTTTGGCCTTTTGAAGATACTAAGACACTAACATATCATGTCGCTTCAATTCCTAAAGCTTAATATTTAGTTATAGCTAACAATTCTGAGATACAAAACCAAATGCATGTGTTAATGCATTCCAAACCTCCATGGAAGAGGTAAGTCCAATCACATATGGAAAACTATCTCGAAAGGGGAAGAAAGAATCCAAGATAAGAGAGTTTGATCCTTTTGAAATCATATTTCATATCCCAACTTTATTAAAATAGCAGATGTGTTATCCTGAAGTGGTAAGTGTTTGGGAGGACCTTTCATGTTCCATCAATAAAGCCAATGAGCTTATAACAGTTGAGAAGAGGAAGAAATTAAGTCTTCTATGTGAGGTAATTGCATGAAATGAGCTTGATAGAGAAAGCATGGTTTGTGAAGGAAGACAACATGTTGGTGGTTGAGGGTGGGTAAAGGAGTATGGGTGGGTGGTTGGGTGGGTTTGAGGTGGTTTTATCTGATATGAAGAAAAAATTTTAGGTTAATGGCTTTGATACCATATCAAATGTTTCACATTGATTTCATTGTAGAGAATGAAGTACATGTATATAGGCTTTTAAATAAGCCTTACAATAGTAATGAAACGAGATAAGAGCTATGGAAGCTAATCTACAATAGATGATAATTTACAACTCAAAAAAGTTTTATCACATTATCTCCTAGTAATTATTATCCCTTTATGGGATTTATTATAATATTATTGAAGTGATTGATATGTTTTTATAGTAATTCAATTAGATTCATTTGAAAACAAAAATGTCAAGTTATGGCTATAAACACTGAGTGAAGTGTGTTTTCTATTGTTATGAAAAGCTTAATACTCTGTCAACATAGTTGTGTTTCTACAAAAGAAGATCATTAATTTTTAAATCAAATTCAACATACTTGGTGCCAACATATTTTGTTATGGGTTGTAATTGTTAATTTTTTTTTATATGTATTGGTAATCTTGTATTTGATATTTCATAAATGAGAATTATTCTCTTCTGTCTCCAAAAAAAAAAAAAAGAAAGTTGAATGATATGCATGTATTATGCTATCTTTTTATTGTCTTGAAATGTGAGGAACTCTAGCCATATATCTTTTTATATTTTTTAAGTCATCTAATCACTTTCTTGTTTCTCATCCAACTATTAAATAGAAATATTCATTTCAGTTGAAAAATAAAATTAAACTGATCTGTTTAATTTAATTTGATTAAATTTAAAATTTATATTGACTTAATTTTTAAAAAAATTTAATTAATTCAATTCTATTTAATATTGAAAAATTAAAATTGAATAAATTGAATTAACAAAATTAATTAATTTTTCCTAAAAAATATTTTAAATAAATGATATATTAATTAATCAATTTTTGTTAAAAAATATTTTTAAATAAATGATATAATATAATTTTATATTTAAAATAAATTAAGCATTTAAAATAAATTAAATATTCTATCAATATATAAAATTAATATATATATAATAAGTATCATACGTATAAATAATTAAAATACTATAAATTTATATTAAAAATTTTCAAAAAATATTTTTTATAAAATTCCATATATACCAAAATAAATCAATTAAATAGAATTAAATTTGACTTGATAATTTTAATTAAGTTTCATTTCTATAAATTCAAAATTTAATTAATTCAACATTGATGAAAATTGAAGTAGTTGATAAACACCTCTTATCATTACGGCTTTTAAACCATCATCCACTTATAGAATTAATAATTTGTATTCTATTGTACAATAATAATCAAGTTAAGAGTTTGTTTGAGATAGCTAATAGCTGGTTGTTAATAGCAATTTGATATTAAGTGTTTTATAAATTTTGCTTAGCTGCTGTTGTTAATTTGTAAAATGACTAATAACGATATAATTTTAATGTTTTATTAATTATTATATATGTTAATATATTTTTAGTAATAAAAAAAATCCTATATATAAATTTTTTATAAAATTTATGTATAATAATTTAAATAAATTATTTTATAAAAATAATTAAAATAAAGATAAAAAAATCTAAAAGAAAGGATATTTTTGTATTTTATTAACTATTAACAGTTGAAATTAGAAAACGACTCCAAATAAAAGAGGATTACAACTGCAACTAATTGACACATTAATAAGCTATTAGCTGTTGTTTTAGATTTTTACCAAACACTATTTTATCAGCTAATAAATATCAATCAGTTATCAGTTACACTCATCAGCTATATTAAACACCCATAAATATTCTATTTCCTTTTCTCTCTATTATATAACTTTTTTTGTTTTATTTACTATATTGATGTTATATTTTATTCGCTCATATGTTTGGGATAAGTGATTAAACATATAGATTGATATTAAAATTTAGTCAACTTACTTAATATTTGTGTTTTCTAGCAAGCTAACCTTTCTGCTATTACAGTCCCGTAGACATTGTATACATGTACAATTTTTAATTCTAATCAAAGGTGTCATTCTTAATTGCAATATTTATTTAAGTTAAAGGAAATATTTTGCTTAATATATAATTGTATGTAAATTTTGTTATAATTAATTGCCTTTTGTATAAATTATTAAAATTTTCCCCCTTAATTACACTTGATCTTTTAAAGTTATTGTTTAATCCTTGATCTTATTCAAGCAATAAAATATTCTATTTTGCTTAACCCAATATCTTCTGTCAATAAAAATTATAAGGTAATTTATATATTCTATTATTTTTTATAGAAAATTTTAATCATTCTTCAATCAGTTGAATTTAACAATTATTTATATTTGGACTAATTTATTTTTGAATTGCTTGAAATTAGTTATAGTTTTAGAGTTTATGTGAATGGTAAGTACATGACATATATTTTTATTCATTTTTAAAAATTTCTTAACCTGAAAATATTTATATAAATAAAGTTTTGACAATATGTTTTCGAATATTTTTGTCAAATAATTCTTTATAAATGAATTTTATCCTTTATTTATAATTATTTATGAATTAAATTTATTAAATATTTTGTGCATTAAAGTTAATAGACTCTCAAGGACGTGTCTTTAAGTTGATTGAAAAATTTCATCTGTTATTCTACTTCTGTAATTTGATATTTGTAAAATTTTGAACATTCTGAATTATTATTCTAATTATAATTTATTTTAATACCAATTGTTCGTATATGATTTCTAAGGAGAACTATTCTTTACAAAATTTCTTTTGATATCTAATATTTCAATAGCTAAGTTCTTATTTATAATATGATGTCCTATCAAATGAGTTTTTATTTTTAAACCAATATTAGTTCCAATTATTTGTATTTAATTATTCATTATTTTAGTCTTATATGGGCTATCACAGTAATAAAATTGTATTATTTATTGTCATAAATCATATTTTATTGAGTATTGTATTAGATTAATGCATTGATATCTGTGAAAGAGATTATTTATATTTGATTATCTGTAGTCTAATAATGCACTTATCATTTGGGTTTTTTATGATGTGAACTATCATTATACTAAAGTATTACATGAAAAATTTGATTTGAATGATAAAATTAAATTTAATTATTTATAGTATTGGTATATTTAGAATTATAAAATTATTGTATAGTTATTTAAATATTTATCTATTCTCATTTTTTTATATGCTATAATAATCATTGACAAAAAATCATATCGTCTCTATCTATTGTTAATCTTTCATATCATTAGATATCAATAGTTGATCCAAATCTCAGTTTGCTTTTATGATGGATTTTGTTTCATGTGATCATTCTATCATTTTGGGTATATACATTTTTGTTTTCACAAGCTGATTTATATAATAATGATTTCGATTATTCTTTGATTACCATCTATAGAGATTTTGCAAGTTTACAGTTAAAATTTGTATTTATATTAATGTTTTGATATCAATATTTCAATTTTTCTTTATTTAAGATATGAACTCTGAATTACGTTAATCTTTTAAAAGATGTACCTTTTGTCTAGGTTTGTAAATTATTTATAAGATCAAAATTAGTTATACATTATTTAAATATATTGATTATACAAATAAGCAATACATTTTTCTAAATAGATAATATATTACTATTTTTAGCTTTATTTGGTATAACTACATATTTTTTAATTTCTATTAGTATAATTTTTATTTGTATCTATAGTTTTTTATTAGGTAATTTTATATATCAAATTAGTAGAGTTTTGAATCTCTTATTTATTAAATAATTAAATTGATAAAATAAATTTAAATTTTACACATGACAGGTTGTCCTCTCAAGTAAACTTTAAGACTGAAATTAACTATATACGAGTCGATAATTTATGCTTTACATAATTATAATTTAATAAAATATATTAATAAAATACTCATATGAAATGTATGGCCAAGTAATAATATATGAAAACTGTTTTTTAACATTGTATGTTTAATTGCCTATTTTATATTTTCTTTTAATAATTATATATTTTATTTATAATTATTTTGAATTAGGTAGTTTTATATAGAAATTCTAAACATTTATGTGTCAAACGATTAATTTGATAAATATCAAATTTTTATTTCAAATAAATAAATAACTAACAAATAATAATTACTTATTTAAGAAATTTGGGATCAAAATTATATATATATATATATATATATATATTGATTTATACAAACAATAAAAACTAACGTATACATACTTGGTGTTTCCTTCAAAATAAGAGAATAAAATATGTGTTTGAAAGGGAGAAACTAGAGGAATCAATTAACAAATCTCGTACAAAAGAAAAGAATGATGAATACTATAATGTTATTTGCGTTATTATATTATAATATCATAATTAATAATTTACTATTAAATTAGATAAAATATTGCAACCAATAAAATAAAAATAATTATCTTGAATTAGCATGTTGTTATTAATGTTATTGAACGATATTATTAAATCTATCACTTTGTGTAAAAAAAGAGTCATCTGTCTGCTTAAACTTCTATTCCAGAAGATCCCAAAAAGGAAACGAAGTCCTTTTCCTGCTAAGTCTATCGATGGCCAATAGATTCCTAATTCGGTCATTCCATCTAGAAGAAGTATATTAACTGAAAGTTGAAACCAAAACCAAGCCCCAAAATAGGTAAGTCTAAACCTGCCAACTCAGTTTCACAAGACATTCATATTTCATAACACGTTCATGCACACACACACACTCACACACACAAATGCTACCATCTCATTCTTTACCTTTTTCTAATCTTACGCTCTTTTATTTCGACATTAAAGAAAGCCAAGAAACCGGTTATTAGAGGCTTGGGATCCGGTAGAAGTAATGCAAGACGGTATGGAAACATCAA
This sequence comes from Omphalea diandra, assembly GCA_949677035.1. Taxonomy (NCBI): domain Eukaryota; kingdom Viridiplantae; phylum Streptophyta; class Magnoliopsida; order Malpighiales; family Euphorbiaceae; genus Omphalea; species Omphalea diandra. The sequence goes on along the minus strand of CATIWR010307381.1, from coordinate 2,379 downwards.
ACAAGAAAGGAAGAGCGAGTGAAGAGAATCAGACGGTACCCATATACAAGCTGTTTGCTTTTGCAGACGGGATCGATGTAGTTTTGATGATTGTAGGCACAGTTTGTGCCATTGGGAATGGGTTTATCTCAGCCTCTCTTGGCTCTCATTTTTGGCCAGCTTATCAAGTCATTTGGCACTACTGACCAATCTCATGTCCTGGACGATGTGTCCAAGGTGAGCTCATCATGATTCATTTCAAATCTTGATCATTTCTAGATTTTCTAATTATTTTTCTTTTTACTTTTTTTCTTTGGTTTGAAAAAGGAAATAAGAAAAAATTCTAGCAAATATCAATGGCATCTATAAAGGGATAATCTTGATATTGGTTTTTGAGCAAATCTTGTTTTTATTATTTTATTTTTTTGTAGGTTCAATATTTTTAATTAATTTTTGCATTTAGTTCAAGAATAAAGTGTATCCAGATGAGTATGTTAAGATCAGATTTCATGCTATATCTGTAAATTAGCCATGTTACTTTTCTTTCTTATCTTTTATGTGGTTAATTGGTCATCTTTTTTCTTTGATTGAAAGGGCTTCACGTCAAATTATTGAAAATGTCAAGCCAATGTATTGAATTAACTTGAAAGTTTCATATTCTACATAGGGAGAAATAGTGAAGTAGATACTGTAACAATCTGTTTGGGAAATTGAATGGTAAGGCAAGAAAAGGTTTTTAAAGTATGATAAGATAAGATTTGATAAACTAAGGTTAATAGTATAACTTTACTTTGTTTGGGAAAAAAGTATGGTAAAATATGATTTATAGTCTATTTTATTTAGTTAGGAGATAAGGTTTAATGAAGTTTTCATACTAAAGTTATTAAAATAGCTTCTAATTATAAGTTTTAAGAAAATGAGTAAATAAAAATTATAAAAATAAAAAGTCAAAATTGTTAAAATAAAATAAATAAAATAAAAATCTTACCTCCTCAAACCATTGAATTGGTGGATTGAGAAAACAAGAGTTTTAAAAAGTTTTTAAATCTTTCAAGAATATTATCCTAGCATGGGAATTAAATTCCTAAAGAGGGTGTGAAGTTTTTTAACTTATAAAACTCTGTCAATTCAAACAAGGGGTAGCTTTCAATTGTGTTAGACCATAATTTAGATAAATTAGGCCAATTTATTTCCTTCTATTTGGAAAATAAATGCAGTCAATCTGATTAACCTTGTGCAATATGCAGATATCATTAAGGATGGCGTACTTGGCTATTGGTACAGGCGTGGCTTCATTACTACGTATGCAGATTTTCCCTTTTCTTTGTGGCTTCATTACTACGTATGCAGATTTTCCCGTTTCTTTCTTTTATGTATGATTGTGTTTAGCATATTAGTTGCATGTGCCAGAATAAAGTTGCATAGTCAAAATATTGGCTCACTTTCAAAATATGATATCACTGAACTCAAGGAGCGCGTAAATGCTTATTAAGGCCTAAAATAGTGAAGATCTAATGGCAATTGTGTCACCAAATTATGGCTAATTTTTTTATCATAAGTATTTCAAATTACTTTTCAAATAAAATTTTTGACAAACAAAAGTCCAATTATCATCAAAACTTTTTTAAACAAAATACATAAAGTTCAAATTAATTTTTATTAATTGAACCATTATGCTGAGATTTAAGACTTTTTAAATCTAAAAAATGAATTCTCATATTTTAAATTAATAAATTTATTAAGAATAAAAAATAAATTAAAAATAAAAAATATCATTTTTTCCACAATTTTGTAGTTAAATTTGCAAATATTATTAATGCATACTTTAGATTTTTTTTTTAAAAAAATTTCTCATATTAGGAATAAGTTTCTTATATTCTTCAACTTGAGATTTAATAATTTACTTTGAAATAGTTAAATCATTTTGAAATTATTTTTCTTGAAAATTTTAATTTTATATCAATTAATTTTCAAAATACTATTATTTATTTTATTTTAATAATAAAATTATATATTTTCTATATTATACTCACACATATTTGAAAGATATGTACTCTATGTCGATCTTGTATATTTAAAGAAAATTTTTCTACTTGTCTCAAAAATCAAACCAAAGTCAAAAAAATTTCATGATGAAAATATGTTTGAAATAATATATTGTCTATATTTAGAGATTAAATTTATAATATATATATTCCATATTTAATATATAAGATTAAAAATAAGAGCAAAGCAACAAAGAGATGAGCAAGCTCTCTTATTAATGAGATATATAATCTTGAAATTAAAACTAATTAATTAAATTTTAAATATAAATAACAATATAATTAATTATATATATATGTATATATATATATATATATATATATATATATATATATATATGTATATATATATATG
>CATIWR010307368.1:0-55649 GCA_949677035.1 Omphalea diandra | reverse complement strand
TATATATATATATATATAATCTTAGAAATATTGTTACATAATTTATTATTATACACTAAGCAATTATTTTATTTTTATTAATTTTAAAACTGTTTTATCATCTTTAAAAATATACTATAACTAAAATAACAATTCCAATATAATATGAATTTCTATTTCAACTCGTTTGAATGATATAATTGAACTTATAATTAGAATTAAGAATTGAAATTGGGATACATAATTTTATTTCTATTGTTTGATAGTCTAGTAAGAATTAGAATTATAATTCCATATCAATTCCAATTATATGATTTCTTCATTCAAATATTATAATTGGCATTAGAATTGAAATTTCATCATTTTACAATCCAAACACTAAAATTTAAATTTTAGCTCAATTCCAATTCCAATTTCCTCATTGAAACCAACCCTTAGTAAAGTGCACTTATTCTAACGATATAACTTTTATTATGGGTGAGCAAAAATCAGACCAGACTAAAAAAACCAATCAAATTGAGTTGGTTTGATTTGATCTTTTGATAAAATGGTTCAGGTCTATTTTAATTTAAAAAAATTCAAATTTTGGTTATTTTTTAGATAAAACCCCTAAAACCAAAATTATCAATAAATCAAATCAATTTGAATCAAACCACATTTAAAATATATGTAATTTAATCAAATCGAATCAAATTGAACCGAATTTTTATAGATTCAATTCGAAATAAATAAATATTATTAAAATAAACAGAGCAAATTGCTGTTTCCTGCTTGACATTGTTGAATTTTAGAAATTAAGGGGCAAAAAGAACTTCTTTTAAAAAAAAGTAAAATTAAAAAAATATTATTAAAATATTACATATCTAAGAAGATATTTGATTTGATTTGATTATATATGTTATCTCTCTCTTTAGGAAAATTGTTATTCTATCTTTAAAAATTTATTAAAATATTCTAAAACCTTCTATAAACTTTTAAAATATTTTTTATGTAATTTTTTTCATATTATAGAATTAGATTTGTAAAATTTATCTTGAAGATTCACGTATGAAATGTAAGTATGAAAATGACAATTTTACCTTTAAAAAGTTTTGTTAATTGTTTCGGTAATTGATCTAAAACTTGCTTTTATGACTTTCTCTTGTACAAATATTTCTAAGGCGTTTTTTTAGCTTATCGAGACAAACTCTTATCATTGGCTTTTAAATTGAAGTGTTTCTTTATATTGAGTATTTTCTTGGTTTATATTAAAAGTTATTCACATAAAAATAATTTCAGAAATTTAATTATATAAAATTTTTTACATTTACAATAATGAATATTTAGTTTTTTATGTAACAAGAAAAAATTAAAAAAATTAAAGGATAAAAAATGACTAACAAAAAACAACGAATTTTCTTTTTTTTAATCAAAAAATATATAATTTGTAAAATTTATAATAGTTATTCAATTAATTTATTAATTATTTGCTAAAAATAAATATTACATTTATTCAAAACTTGTTATTGGGTATGGATTCATGACTAATTAAATTAAATTTAAACCAAATAGTTTGATTTTTTTTAGTTTGATCGGATTAATGAATAGCCCTATCGAGATGTGGAGGAGAGAAGATCCGGAAAAGGACAGGAATTTTCGAATTCCACGTGTAAACAGAACAAATTCTGGTTTGACGTCGTTAACGTTTACTGTCCCTGTCCACACCTCAACCAACATACACGTTCTACGAGGACATTTTGGAAATTAACAAGTAATACTTGAAATTGATTCTTTTTTTTTAGACGGAAAGTAACTTGAGATTGATTTAATTTTTTTCTTTGAGCCTGTTAAATGAATTACATAATAGGAGAAGCCTTTTCATAAAATTTTTAAAAATAATATATAATTATAATTTTAAAAATTATTATATTATTCCATTCATCCTAAAAAGATTATTATAATTTTTTTTTAATTTTTCGTTCTTATTTTTATTTTTCCTTTGTTTTACCCCTTCCAACAAAGGTTAACAATTAATTGAATTAATGTATTTTGGCATGTTGCTCATGTCGGACACCATAGCAAAACGACGGCATTAGAGGGCCTGTCAATGTCCTAAGCAGACAGAAGTGGGGTCCACGTCATCATTTTTCTTCGTTAGCTTCTCCACTTTCATCAACCCGAATGCGAATGAATGTGAAAAATCCCATCTTTAGCTTCGCTCTTTCATTTCTTTCCGACGTACGCAACCCCGCCGGAGAGTTTTCCGGAGATGTCGTCACCGTCTCTGGAAGCAACTCCAACCGTTCCATTCTCGAGTCCGCCTCTATCACCACCGTCGCAGACCAACGCCACTGCTTCGCCACTTCCGCCACCGGAGACCAACGCCACTGCTTCGGGGACCAACTCCACTAGCCCAAGCGTTTCTCATCCTGCGCCGTCGTCGACGGGTTCAGAGAGGCCGCCGCAGCCGAAGGGGCTGCCTCCGGGGACTCTAGCGGGACTAATAGTAGGAGTAGCATTAGGGGCGATAATAGTCCTGATTGGCATGGGCATTTTCATCATTTGCTACCGGAGGAAGAAGAGGAAGGAAGCAGAGGTTCACTTGGGACGTAATAAAGGTCCATTCTTGGATACATATATAAAAGAGAATTTTGTTTTTTTTCCTAGTTATTTATTAGTGTTAATTTTTTTTTCTTTCTCTTTTGACTCTAGTTCTGGTCTGTTGCATTTTGTATGCTAGCAATTTGTTGGGTCTTTTCCTATTAGTTTAAACGTTCAATTTTATTTTGTTTTCTTGTGTTGGCATTGGGTGTTAAGAGATTTTTGTTTCTTTCCTTTACTTTGCTCCTCATGTATGTGGGGTTTGCACTAAAATGCTTAATCAATTATATGATCCTCATTTGTGCAGATATTTGATTTAGGGGTTTGTGAATGGGTATGATACGATAATGATGTTTTTTGAGTGTGCTCTTCTAATCCATACTTGGGGTATAAGCCTACACTCCTTTGAGAGTTTAAATTAAAAAAGATAATTGTTACTTACGATTATGAGGTATCTGCAGAGCATGAAAATGTGGAGGAATAACATCTTCCATTTATGGAAGGGTGAATATTTAGTTGGTAGAAATGGGAAAGGGGAGGGGGGGATGAATGGTTCAAGTTTGTGGTTCTATGTCAGCTTTTAGTGTATCTATGCATATATGGCAGACCTGAAGTTCCTTCTTAGTCTTGCTTTACAATTCCATGAGGGAAATTGGCCATGGAAAGTAGTTTAGATTCTTGACTTCTCTGTTAGGATTCGTGTTGCTTTTGAAATTCAGCTGTTCGAAGGATTTATCTTCCTTAAATGCATATATTATCACTTCAATTGTCTGCTGAAGTTAGCACTATCTAGCTTTACTTTTATCTTTATCAAGCTGCTGCTTGTTTAATTGGTCCTTGCCCATGAAAGGGTTTTCTTTGTGGTACTCTGCTTTTCCAGATGATGATAATACGGGCCTGCCTCAGCACTGGCAGCGGAACAACCCTCCACCTGCAGACAATAAAATAACATCAATGCCAAAGCCTTCCCCTCCACCAGGAATATCATCAGTGCCCCATCAATCACCAGTTTTTGGTCCTGCTTCTCATGAACCTTCAACAAGTAGCAGTATGGGCTCGGAGAAACCGTATGCATCACCATCTCCGGGCATTCTTGGATTTTCGCAGGGTACTTTTTCTTATGAAGAATTAGCAACAGCGACTGATGGTTTCTCTGATACCAACCTTATTGGTCAGGGTGGCTTTGGTTATGTCCACAAAGGAATCCTTCGGGATGGTAAAGTGGTTGCAATTAAGCAGCTTAAAGCTGGAAGTGGACAGGGGGAGCGTGAATTTCAGGCAGAAATTGAGATCATTAGTCGTGTTCATCATCGGCATCTTGTTTCTCTAGTCGGATACTGTATCACTGGAGCCCAAAGGATGCTTGTTTATGAGTTTGTTCCAAACAACACCTTGGAATTCCATTTACATGGTAAGTTCCTTCTGTGATCTCATTCCCTCTCTTTTCGGGTCCACAAGTATAAACAAGGACAGGTGTTTTCCTGCAATGAATTGTTACTTGAGCAACATCTGTTTGTAAGAACTGGCTCCATCTTTTGGTGTTTAGGACATCTGTTAGAAGGGTATGGAGAGTGAGAGATAGATGAGCAAAATTGGTGATTACCATATGCTAGGGTCACCTCATGGTCATGGCTTTGGTGGTGATTATCAATATATGATATTATTATTTTATGAAATGTGGTTGACCTCACAGGAAAGGAGAGACAAACTATGAACTGGTCAACCAGAATGAAAATCGCTGTCGGCTCAGCAAAAGGATTGGCTTATCTGCACGAGGACTGTGAGTATTCTTAGCATGTTTGTCTAGTTAAGAAGCCTTTCTTTTCTTTTGGGTTTAAGATGTTGCTCTCTGAGCATATCTCACCTTTCATGCTATATGTGTCTTCAGGTCAGCCCAAGATTATACACCGAGATATCAAGGCAGCCAATATCCTTCTTGATGATAGCTTTGAAGCAAAGGTATAAAACAGACAGAGAAGATTTCTATTCTTGATTATCTTTCAGTATATTTGGCTTTCTGCTCAATGACTGACCAAATTTGATTTGATGTCGAATCTCAAATACTGTTGAGAACAAATTTTTTAATTTGTCTCCCTCTCCTCCTCTCTTGACAAGAAGTCATGTGTTACTACTAACCATGTTTCTCTAAATTTTATATTCTATTCATGTGCTCTTTTTATGAAAGTGTACTAGCACGTGATTTCATCCTTAACAATGAAGTCATTGAATTAAAAAATGAAGTCATGAGGTTGAACCACCAATTGAATGCCTTGGAACTGTTCTGAAAAATATTAAATTGTACATGTAATAAATCCTCTTGTATCCTTTTTGTTCAGGTTGCTGATTTTGGACTTGCCAAGCATTCTTTGGATACTGATACTCATGTCTCCACTCGAGTGATGGGAACTTTTGGGTATGATATGTTTTCTACGTGTTACTTGTTGATAATTTGTTTGCTGTTATTATGTGGGAATTTTGAGCCAGTTCTTCTCTTGCACTTCCACAACTGCAGTTATTTGGCTCCAGAGTATGCCTCTTCTGGTAAGCTCACTGAGAAGTCAGATGTCTTTTCATTTGGTGTTGTGCTTCTGGAGTTGATTACTGGGCGCCGACCTGTTGATAGAAGTCAATCCTTTCTTGACGATAGCATTGTTGATTGGGTACATGATCTTTTCTTGACTTTAGTCTATAATAGTTCAACATAGTTCAGAATAGTCAAACATATCATTGCATCCTTAAGCAAGAATGTGTTTCTGGGTAACTTGACAATGTTAAGGCAACAAACATTTTTAACTAAGTCATCCTTGCTAAGGAAATTGTTGATAGTGATGCTCAATTCGTGTGCTTTGCCAATTTATTACCTGCATATGTGCTGATATTGATATACCAATATACTTGGTGAAAATGGCAAGTTGGCACTCTTGGTCCACAGTAGCAACGAGCCAATTACAGTAGCGCGTTAAAAACAATAAAGATATTTGCAGGATGGTTTATATATTCTCAAGCTCTCTCTATGCTTTGGTTGTTAAACCATAACTTAGTTTGGTTTCCAAGAAGTGTTCTAAAACTAATCTATCAGGTTATGCAGAATTTGCACATTGAGGATAAAAAATTAATGACTGAAAAGATAAAAGGTTGCTTGGTATTGAAAAATAACAATTATTTTATAAAACTTCAGGCGAGGCCTTTGCTCAAACAAGCTCTGGAAGATGGCATATATGGTGCTCTTGTTGATCCCAAATTGGAGGGCTATGATTCCAGTGAAATGAATCGAATGATTGCATGTGCTGCAGCTTGTATTCGTCACTCAGCAAGGCTTCGGCCACGAATGAGCCAGGTTATCCCATGGGTCCTAAATTTCCTGTTTTAGATCTTGATAAGGTCCATTTGCTATCTAAACAGATTGAATGTCTGTCTTTTCCTGGATTATGATTCCCACTTCATAAACTGGTTAACTGCTTTTCCTTCAAATGCTTTCTTTGTCAAAGCATTTGAAGATCATTCTATATGTGTTCCAAATCACCATTTTTATGATGGAATTGAATAATTGTAGTTTCAGTTTCAAAGGAATAAAAAATGATTAATTTCAAATACATGTTGGCATATTATTCTTCTATACTTTCTCTAAAATTCAGGTAGTGCGAGCTCTGGAAGGAAACATATCTCTAGATGATCTAAGTGATGGAATGACACCTGGCCACAGCACAATATATGGTTCTTATGGAAGTTCTGGCTATAATTCTAGCCAATACAAGCAAGATTTAAAGAAGTTCAGGAAGATGGCACTGGAAAGCCAAGAATATGGTAGTAGTGAATACAGTGGAGTCACCAGTGAATATGGTCAACACCGATCTAGCACTAGCAGTGAAGGCCAACAAACTGCAACTGAGATGGAATCACAGACAAAGGAGACAACCTTAAAAGGTTCCCATGAAAGTTCATGAATTCGTTATGTCATTCTTGGTTCATCATTTTCAGTTTGCATAGGCAATCAATGCTGTATTCACTATCTGGTGGCAGGTTGAGTGTGTGCCCAGAAAATGGGCTCTGCAGAAGTTGGAACTTCATCTGAAGAATTCATCTCCAAAGTGAGTGGTCGAACCTATAACATTATGACCTTTTCCACTCGATCCATATTGGGACTATACTTTATCAGATGTAGTAAATTGGAACTGGGATGCTGCATGAGTATGCCATGAGCTATTTTGTATTTAGTTAGGTCAATTTTTCTCGATGAGACTACCATATTCTGTATTTACTGTTTTTATACCTTTCTATGATTGTATGTTCTCGAGAATGGGTGGCGGTATTGTGCTAGTAAAATTAATTAACATGCAAAGTAATTAAAAACTAATGTTCAGCAAATGTCATTTTTGTGATGGTTTAGATACTCTTTGACAACCTGAGGCATCAGCATGGGAATCGGGGTCGTTAGCATCAAGAATTGTGGCTGCGATCATTTTTTTGGCCGGAAGAGGCTAGGAAGCTTTTCTTCTTCCCCTCTAGATTTTAGAGATGGAGACTAAAGATTGATATGGAACAATAGAAATGTAAGGAGATTAGGTGGGTGCTAATAATATTTTCTAGCTTCAGCTACACAGGAAACTGTAACGGAAAAGTCCATTCAAGCTCTTCAAAATTATATGTTGATTATCATTACAAATTAGAGGTGATTAATATATGTTAACAAGAGTAAAATTCACATAAAAAAACAGATGCAGCCCTAGTTGCAGAATGAATGACCGTTTAATTCCTCGTAACTACGGAACAAATGATCATTTAATTTTCGTGCAGCATTGGTGGTATTCCGTTTAAATTAGCGTGAACAGACATCTGCCCGTTTCGACATGTGCTTATGAGAAAAAAGACCACTGCCCATGCGAAGCCCATTGTACAAACAGAAGTAATAGGAAAAAAAGGTTGAGCTAAGTATTTCAAGTAGGAGTCGGTTGCCCGAGAGAGCTCCAGCTCCAACTTGAATTTCATAGGATTTAACTTACTACACCCCTTAACTGTGGCAGTATAAGAATCATGCAGCATAAAGTTTTGGAAAATCAAATAAAGCAATCGAAGATGATTGATGAGTGGAAAATCCTCAATCAACAAAACTCATGGATACAAGAATCCTATGTTCAGAATTCACATATAAACAAAACACAGTCAGTCCATAACAATATCCCCAAACTATAGCCTAAACTTGAAACACAAGAAGTTAAACAAATGGCTGAGACAGATCTACAGGTCCTTTTCACGAATGTTTAAAATCTTCAAGAATAAACCCATGCATGAAGTGTTCCTGTTACAATGGGAAGAAAAACATGAAGTACAGCTATAGATCTTGACCTAACCCAAGATGAGGCCATGTAAGGTTGTTAAGTTTTATTTTCCAACAAAGCTTGTTCCTACCATCTCAAGGTTGAATATACTCAAACCAACTTCTAGCGGGGGAAAATGCAAGTATGATAACCCCAAATATAAGGCTGGTTAAATATCTAACAAACTAGACTATAATTTGAGCCTACAAGTCAAGAAGTTGGTGGGTTAGCTCATTTTAACCATGTGAATATTGACATGGTAATGCAGCAACCGCTGATATAAATAAAAATATTGTACCCATTGTCTTGCCAAAGAATCGTCCATCATTTGGACTGCAAGAAATATGCGATTAAGCTCTCCAAGATGTACCAAAGTTACCTGGCAAAGGCAGACAACAAAGAAGATGGTGGTTGCTTTATTTAAGATTACTGAAAGACAGTAAACCATCCTGCTGTTGATGTTAAAAGGAATTGTATGCTACTGAAAAATTCTATTCATTTATATTGTTTATTCGTAACATTTAGATATACATGTTATTTATTTATTTAATTTTTTTCCCAAAAAAAAAAAAAAGGGTTACTCGGAGGCATCGCATGCTTCTGCTAAAGGTAAAATGCAGGGCAACTGGATCAAAATATTGCATCAGTTCTGCTAATTGAACAGGACATTTATTTGCAGATAGTGAGACTGTCGTGCAACAGTCAAGAGTTATATATTGAGTCTTTTTCCGATACCGTGCCTGCTAGAGGTCTTTCTGCCGATGAATTTGAATTCTATCTCAACTTCCTTAGGAGAGATTTCTCATGCCCAATTTTCTGATAATATAAAATTCCCCACTTGATGAATGAGTTATTCTTAAAAAAAATATTAAAACTAAAAAATTTATTATATTATTAATTTTATAATTATATATTAAAATTAATAAATGAGCATGAATAATTTTTAGAGAATTTTTAAAATTTAACCAACACATATATAAAATATTTTTTATTTATAAAAATAAAATTAGTATTTTAGAAAATAAGAAAAAAAATATTAATATTCAAGTACTGATTTCAAGCATTGACTGTTAATCACCAATAATTATTATTATGAAAATAATCATATCTTATATATTTTTATGTAATGTTTACCAATACAAATAAAAAATATTATTTTCTTCCATTCAAATTCTTAAAAAAATTAAAAAATAATGATGATTGTGCCTTAAATTAAAAACGTATTCAATATTAGAAAATATAAAAAAAAGAATTAAATCATAACCTCCATAATCCATGAGATTAATACTATCTTAAACTCTTAATGATTAAATTAATTTAATTGTATTTTGACATGCATGCATAATTACTATTATTATTATTATTATTATTATTATTATTATTATTATTATTATTATTATTATTATTATTATTAAAACAGCAATATCTCATATACTTTTATATAATTTTTTTATTATTATTCAATATAAATAGAAAATATTAATTTCTTTCACTGAATTTATTGAAAACAATAGTTTCTTATATATTTTTATGTAATTTTTACTATTATTCAATATAAATAGAAATATTAAATTTTTTAACTCAATTTTTTAAAAAGATTAAATAAAATATATGAAATTGCAAGTAATATTGAGTGTGACTTAACTTATATATATGTGTATATCTGTATATATATAATATATATGTGTGTGTGTATACACACACACACACATATATGTGTGTGTAAAATTTAAATTAAAAATTATTATAATTTATTAATATGAGTATGTATATATATATATATATATATATATATATATATATATATATATATATATATATACTCATATTAATAAATTATAATAATTTTTAATTTAAATTTTAGTTTTATATATAATTAATATAAATACATATTTTAAAATATTTAAATACAATTATAAAAATGTGAAAATTTTTTCACTAATCCCAATATTAATCATTACTATCATTATTTTGTAAAAATGGACTCCTATAATTTTAATAACATCATTAAATAAAAAATATTTAATTCATATTATTTAATATATTTTATAAAAATGTATGTAATTATATATTATTTTTTGGTTTAATTAATTTTAAATAAAATTAAAAGGGTCAATTTTAAAAATAAAAAAATCTTTCACCATTAATATATATATATTATGATAATATGACACCATGAAAAAAATGTTTTTGTTAAATTTAATAAAAAAATACTGATGGAAGGATTTTTTTATATATTTTAATATTAAAATTAAATGATTTTTAAATGTGTAAATTTAATTGAGAAGGAAAGTATGGGCTCGCCAAAAGTAGGAGACGATGAATGAAATTAACTTCTGTTTTTTATAAGACGGAAGACACTTTTACATTAAGTATAGGATACTGATAGTTTGTCATTATCCTAATCATTTTCGAGAAACTTAGAGCAAGAAACCTCTCGTGCAGCCATGGGGTTTGGCTGGGCCTTATGTTTCTCTCGCAATAGGAGCATAGACGCTACTATAGGTATCTTGCTATATGCTATCCTTGATGATCAGTCCTTGTAACTTTTTATTGTAATAGTAATACAACATTTCTCCCCTTCGATGAAATGTCATTTCATAGATATAATTTTATCAGAGGGTATTCTGGTGTCTTAGAAAAGGAAGAGTATTTTTACAAGGGAGCCTTTGATGTATTGTTATTAAAATCATCTCTAGTATTGAGAGATTTCTAATTGAAACCCTAGTTTTGAGGTGTTAATATGCTATAAAACAGGACTAATGACTGGTTCAATATTCTTTTTTCATTTTCTTATTTTTGAATCGTTTGAATTGGACTACTCGAACTGGCGGACCTGGAAATCCGCCAGCTGACTGGTTTAGAATTCAGTCCAGTTATAAAAAACCGATCAGTATCATAGCAGTGTATGATCCAATTTATATTCTGCGACTGAATTGACTAAACCATTTTCTATTTGTTCTTGTGATGGTTATTTCTATCTCAATCAATATTTATCAGGTAGAAGACCTGGCGCACAGATTGCTACTCCACCTATTCCCTTTCAACAGCTTGATGGTGTTCCCAAGTTATATAGTTACGGAGAACTAGCTAAGGCTAATTATTTCTCCAACAACAACAAACTTGGTGCAGGTGCTTTTGGTGAATTTTATAAGGGGAGACTTCCGAATGATGAAGTCGGAGCAATTAGGAGGCTTAAAGATCAGCCAACAGCGAGGGATGTGGAAGCAGCACAACTTCAAATTGTGGTTGAGATTCGAACCCTTAGCCGCATTCGTCATCGGAATCTTGTTAACGTGATAGAATACTGTGTTGATCAAACTAATAAATTGTTGGTCTGTGAGTTGGTTACTAACAACACCTTGAAATCTCATTTGCACGGTTAGTCCTTTTCCTGCTTCAATTTACTTGCTTCACATAATGCATGTATGGCATATTTATGATTAATTGATAATTTATACACACAAAAAAGAAAATCATGCACAGGACGCTGAGTATACTAAATGGCAGTAGAAAAACAACATTATTGCAGGAAATGGTAACACGAATATCAGTTGGTCAAATAGACTGAAAAATGCTTGAAGGTGCGCCGAAGGATTGACATACTTGCTTACCTACCCTAGCCTTTTCAGGTTTAAGGTATTTTGGTAACTGAATTTCACACTACTTTTGTGGTATTAATGTGTTTAGGCACACCCAAGGTCATCACAGAATTATCAAGAGTGACAACATTCTTCTAGACTCCAAATATGAACCAAAGGTAAAGACTTATAAGACTATGACTCTTGCAAATATTTCTATATTATAGAAGAGTCCTGCAAATATTTCTATATACATGTATGTACTTGTTCCCCAATGGATGTGTGAAATTTTTTTTGTATTATCCCAACACAATCTTAATATGCCTCCACCCCTTCCCTAACCTCAAGTAGAATTTTATTTCTAAATCTTGTAAATCTCAATTGAACTTCAATCCTAATTTGCTTGAACTACATCAGTTGAACTTCAATCGTAATTATTTGCCTTCCTCCCCTCTTGATTGAGAAATATGTTTTATGTCCCATTTTGACAAGCTTTTGAACACAAGTCTCGTAATAGAAAAGGAAGTCGTCTCTAGAAACTATTTATTCAACTAAGAGCCTGTTTGGCATTGTTATTGTAAAAATCTGATTTTGTTTGTTAAACTAACACATGTTTAGGTTTTTAAAATATATTTATCTACTTATGAAAGTAGTTTAGATACATTATCAACCTAATGCAATAACTTTTGGCAAAATCTTCAAATATTGGCTTCTTTCAAAATCAACTTTTTATTCACAAAACTCATTGGGAAAAAAATCTATAATTAATTAAATTAGAGAAGTTCTTCTAATTTTTGCCTCAAAATCAGCTATTGGCAATAGCAATGCCATACTCACCTTAAGCTTATTTGAGTGTGTCCTCAAAAGATAATATATCAAACTGAGACACTTCTCTTGGCAACAGCAACGGCAAACTCCTTAAACTTGTTTGAGTTTATCCTCTAAAGCTAATATATCAAACTGAGCTTACTTCACTTTTACTAATGTTGCAAGCTTGAGTGCAGACTTCATTCTCTTTCATTTGCATTTCAGATAGCAGACTTTGGAATAGCGAAAGACATTTCAGATTCTATGACCCACATTTCCACTAATCCAAAAGGAACTGTTGGGTAAGATATGTTTTCTGTCTGTGAGCTTCGCATAATTAAATGTGCCTAGATTTTCATTATCTGGGATTATTTCTTGATGAGGTGGTTCTATGCACAAGTGCGGATATTTTCCTCCTGAGTGTTACAAAGAGAAGAAGCTAACCAACAAGTCTGATGTCTTTTCATATGGTGTTGTGCTTCTGGAGTTGATTACTGGGAAACAAGCTGTTGAAGAGGAATGCAATGTTCTCATTAACTTGGCTGCTTGGGTAAGGTCTTGTTTCTCTATCCACAATAATACCATTTAAACACGAATCAACCTTTCCTTTAGTATTACCGTTTACTGGAGTATCTCCAAAAGTTGTAAGATTGCGAGTTTAAATTCACTCAAAGCTAAACTAATAATATAAATATGGTGGTTGTCATTTTCGGGGTAATTTGCAGGTTGAAAGAGAGAAATTGACTTCTGAAGTAATTACATAATGATTATTTAGCTGCACTGAATATGGGCCTTTTGTAGTTAATATGTATAATGCCTATAACTTCATCGTCCTAAAAAAGACTCTAATACCATTGAACCAAAAACTCATTGATTATTTTCTTCTTTGAAATCCTTTAAAAACTAAAACTTTAATTTATATATTTTCCTTTGAAACATAATTTATTATGAATTGTAAGTTTTAATTTTTTTATATATATTAATATTTTATATTCACTATTTCAACAAGAATTATTCTTTTTCATCTAAAATAACACTTGCATGTGCAGCCCAAAACACTTCTGAGTGTGGTCTGTGCACTTGGAAAGCAAATTTGGTGACTAATTAATTACTCTCAACTTAACAATCTTTATGAACTTACGTCAATCTCTGCGATATATCTGACGATAGCCATAAAATTGAGGATGTTTGCTGGAAAGAAAGTAGTTGAAAAAGTATAACACAGGTTAGGTTGTCATAGAAACAGGTTTTTTTTTTTAATTATTTTTTTTATTTTATGATTTTGAAATAATAGAAGAGAGGCAAAATCACTTTTTATTTTATCATTTTCATGGAGGTTTTGCTTACATGCAAAGCAAACCAAAAAGAAAAAAGAAAAAAAAATATATTTCTTTTTTTAAAAATAAGTTTTAAAAAAATAGTGGTATCTTTTCATCATTCTATTTGTTAGATCCTCATATTACTCTTCTCAAACAGATAATGAAAAAAGACTTGCTTTCTCATGGATTCCTCATTATAAAAAGAAAAATGCAAATACTTATTCACTTTTTGTTATGAAATAGTGGAAGGGAAAAAAAATATATTTACTTTTCCGTTATCTTGTACATGCAGTCTAATCAATATATATTATTAATTTGAGTTTTAAAATTAATTTTAAATCATTATTTGTCATTTATCAAATATGTATAACCTAACAATGTATCATTAATTTGCATTAAAACTGTCATATGAAAACAATTTAAAATATAGAATTAAAAACATTAAATACCATGTATAAAAAAACTTTTCAATAAAAATTAAAAAATATAAAAAAGTAAAATTTTCAAATTGGAAGCTAAGGTAATATAAAAAAAATTACAGACATAAAATTGGAAAAACTTAAAATATAAAAATTTTAGATGATTTCTCAATAGGAAATTAAAAAAACTATAAAACAAAAATTCTAAATAAAAGCCAATATTTAAATTAATTTATTGATTATTTAAAATTTCAAGTATATAAGTACTAATAACAGTGTAACAAATTATTAGAAATTATTTTATTTAAATTTAATAAATTGTCTATTAAAATTATGTCACACAAATTAAAGGTATGAATCAATAAATGATTTTTTATTCTAAATATCTCACATATGTATATATGATTTATAATTATTTATTAATTTTATTTTATCATAAATATTAAATATTATTTATTTGATTGATTGTCATTATTTATTTTTCCTTATATTTCAAGCATTTCTCTTACAGTTCAAATATTCTTTTATTTTTTATTTTTTTCTTCATTACTATAAATAGAATAAATTGATAGAATATTCAGCTAGTTTGGATCAAATTTTCTATTATTATTTAATTTAATATAATTTTAATTTTAAAATTTTATTTTTATATAAAAATTAAATAAGTTAAGTTTTTAAAAAATAAATGAACCTAGGAATTTGAAAACTTAAAATTGTACAATCATTCATATTTTTTTAAAAAAATTATTTAGTAAAATATTAAAAATATTTATTAAAAATGTTATTTATTAAAAATATTTATTAGATAACTTTTATTAAATTAAGTTTCACAATGATAAATACCAATTAACTTGTAAGTCAACATAAATATACTTAGAAATTAACAATAATGTAACTTCAATAAAAAAAACTCATTTATCTGTTGATCAACACAAATCTACCAGTAGTATAATAAAAAAAATATACATAAAATAAGAAAACAATGTACCTAGAGTATGACATCAATATACTTAGAGCACCAAAAATGTAAAAAATCATTAGAGTTTTTTATTATAAAAATTAAGATAAAAAATTCAATATACATACAGTACAAAATCATTATATATTTTGTGAAATATTAACATACCTGCAGAATAATAACAATATACATAAAATAAAAAAAATGATATATGTAGAATACAACAATAATTTACTTAGGATTACCAAGAATATAGAAAATCATTAGAATTTTTTTATTACAGAAGTTAAAATAGAAAATAAATGCATATATAATACAAATCCAGTGTACATTCTCTAAAATATTAATATACTTTCATATCAAATATTATATGTTTACGGTTCCAAATTAATGTATCTATAGCCAATAGAAATGTATCTAAATGTTCGAAGTTTTTATAAAATAACTTCAAATACTACATCAATTTTCATATAGTTCATGAACAATGTTAGTCCATATCAATATCAAAGATATTTATTAAAAAATGTTATTTATTAAAATATTTATTAACAATATTCATTAAATATTGATTAAAAAAAATGCTCATTGCAATATAAAAAATCATAGAAATATTTATTAAAAAAGAGATCTTAAACAAAAATCTCATAATTTTGAATAAGAAATGAAACTTTCAAGGCAAAAAAATCGCATTGATTTTGCTGCAAAGAAACAAACTAGTAGTTATTTTGAATTTATAAATCCCAACTAAAAATAACTCTACAAAAGGTAAAAAATGGACGCGTCGTGAAGTTAGGAGCACAATACAAGGTAGACATGAATCCATGATATAATTTGCACTCGAATCGGACAAACTCGAAGATTTAAAATCTCTTTAGTCAAGTCAGGTTTGGATAAGTTTCAATCCGATGTGTCGGGTCAACAATAACCTGAATGTGTTAACTCATAACCCAACCCAATTTGACCTGATGACAATATAAAAAAATTATAATTTGTATTTTTAAATATATATATATATATATATATATATATATATATATATATATATATATATATATATATAAGGTAGAATAATTAAAATAAAAAAGAAAAAAATTTATTTTAAAAAATATTTAGATTATTTAATAAAATTTAAATTCAAATTCAAACTTTATTTTATTTAAATATGATGATATTTTAATATTTTTTATTTAAAATATTTAAATAGTTTTAAAATTATAATTTAAAATATAAAAATTAATTTTTTAAAAAGAGATTAAGAGGAATTTTTTTAAAAAATAAAAGATTGAGAGATTTTTTGAATTATAAATTTAAATTTTAAAAATTTTTAATTTTTAAATTTAAATATAAAATTAAAATTCATCATGCACAACTATATAATAAATTTAAGTAAGCAAAAATAGAATTAAATTGAATAAAAATAAAAGAAACATATTAATTAAACTCTAAATTTAATTTTGGATTTGATTGAACTAATAAAAAAAGTATAAAAATCAATTGAGCTCTAAATATGTATTTTATTAAATTTTGATTATGACTTGAGATATAACTAAAATCAACTCGTCAAATTAGAGTGTAATTAACTCAATTAAAAGTTTTGGAAATTGTTAAAAATCACATAAATATCTAGATTTTTTGGTCATTGAGCCAAATTTTACCATATGATTTCTTAAATAATCTAATACATAAAAAATTATCACAAGTACTTATTTTTTATTAGAATTATGATAAATTAAATTTTTATCACAATAAAATTACATATTAAGATAAAATTAATATTATTACACAAAATTTTATCATAATGCACAAATTTTTTTATAATGAGTGATTTGCTATCATTAGACAATATGTGTTTATTTGTATATTAGTTTAAATTATGATATATGACGTGAATATAATTTTATATGGATTTAGTTCAATCGCTTATTTACATTATATATAGTCACTTACTTAAAAAATTAATTATACTTAATTTATTAAGCAGTTAAATAAATATAAAAAATTTTAATCAATTTTAATTTTGTAGAAAATCTATGTGAGTAAAAATAAATTTTAAGAGAAATTATTATTTTCTCTTAATAAATTATGAGAAAATATTATATAAAATAATAAAAAATTCAAACAGTCATTTAAAATTTGAATAACAAATTATCAAACCTAAAATTTCATTTTTAAAAGTAAATTTAAAATTCTTTCTTAATGTAAACTCGATGGATGACTCAAAATTCGAGTGATCTGATTTCGATCCAAAATGATCCAACTCAAAATGACATGATCGGACTCATTTGCCACCTTTAATTATATTTGCATCCTCATACATGTTGTATTTATACCATTGTATTTGTATCCTCCACTATGTGTATTTGATGTAGGTATATTGAAAGTTGCAATTGAGGCAAGCAATACTAAAAATTATTTAGAGGGTTGACTTACTTAAAGATATTGGTGATCAACGATAGCTTTAAGATGGAAGGATGAGGATGAGAAGGATAGAGAAGGGGGAACAAAGAAGAAATCAATTTTTTGGAGGGGGTTTGTATAATATGGAATCTAGGTTTAGAAAATTACGATGATTGAAGTTATTTTAAGAATTTCCTTTTTATATGTTTATGTATTAATATGTATATAATTATGAGTTGTAATAATTTAATGAGGAATATACATATTATAATGTGGTTAAAGAGATAATTTAATGTGTGTATTTGTATATATAAAGTATTTTTTATAGAGAAATGATTGTGTGTTAAAGAGATTGTTATTTTAATTGATGTTATGTTATTTAGTATGAATAAAGTTTAAAGAGTTTTACTTAATGCATATTTTATATATAAGAAAGGAAATTAAAATGAATACGTGATGAAAATTAAAATGAGTGTGTGATGATATGTAATATATTTAAAATGAGTATAGATAAGGAATATATATGTGTGTGTGTGATGAAATGATATATAAAATTAATTTTTTTAGTGTGAAACTTATGAAGATGTAAGAAAATTATGAAAAATACATTAAGTTAATATGAAAATATGAGTTTAATGATTTTAATGTTAATAACATTATGAGCATTAACTCTATTAAGTAAAATATTGAAAGAATTTATGAAATTAATATAGTTAATATGAATATATAATTTAAATGATTGTAATGGCAAATATATTATATAAATAAATTATATTAAAAACAAGTTTAAGAAATTTAATTAATAAATGTTAAGGATATTAAGTTATTTAAATTTATTTGAGTTATTATTTAAGTTGATATAATTAAGAATGTTATGTGAAATGATTTAATTTAAAGTATTTAATTATGAGAAGAAAGATATTTATTTGATAAGAATTTTTATTAATTTTGGGAAAGCAAATTATTTAGAAGGGATATTTTATATCATGAGAAGTAATTAGTTATGGATGATTTATTATTTGATGTAAGTAAAATTCAATGATAGTTATATTAGTGAGATATAATATTTATGTTTAAGATAATTAATTTAATTGAACTTAAGTTATGTTTTGATGGAAGTTAATTTAATTATTAACAAAAAATTTAATTTTATATGGGACAAAGTTTAATTATGCAAATTTGAACTATTATTATTATTATTATTATTATTATTATTGTTGTTGTTGTTGTTGTTGTTGTTTTTGTTGTTATCATTATTATTATATTAATAAGATTACTTTACTATCAATCTTAAAGTTTTTGGTTTTTTAGTATAGTTTTACTAAAATTTAATGTTGTATTGTATATATTTTTCAAATTTATATGACTAAAAATAAAGTTTTACATAATATTATTATTGATATATATATTTTGTCTTTAGATAAAAATAGCTATACATACCATTTTATTTGATGATCTAATGTTATATTAATATTTTTTGGAGCACCAGTGCATCAAGCCAAAGAAGCGTGACCCAAAGGAAATTAGTTTGATATGTAGATGCATGTTTGTATCACTGATGTCATTATGAAAAAAGTGAGACTCTAAGCCTCCATTCTTTTGGAAAAAAAATATTTTTTTTTTGATGTATTTAAAAAATTAATTAATACAAATATTTTTATTTCAAAAATTTAAAATTATTTTTAAACTTTTATAAATTCATTTAAATGAACAATAAATTATATAAACATATATAGTTATTATCACTAATTAATTTTCACTACATATATCTATCACTGATCATTATTGGTTGACAATAATCACAAAAAATGAGTGAATTTTATAAAATTTTTATTAAATTTTAAATATTTTAAATATATAATATTTGTGATATAAATTTTATTATAATCATATAAATAAAAAATAAAATTTTTATAATATACTCAAAATATCAAACATTTATTATTTAAAAAATTTTCTTCAAATAATTGAACCGTCACTAATAAAACTATCTTTATACCTCAAAAGATGGTGACAAAAATTTGCATTTAATATTTGTCAGACAAATGTTGTAGATGAGACAAGGAAGTCATGGTCACGATTCAAGTTTCGCTCTGGATTTTGCTTGTTCACAATCTAGATCTTCAATTATGTCTAGTAGCTAGTACATGTGATAGCACAACATTGGTTGTTCACAAAACTAATCGTTGGAACCCTCTTTTGTGACTCAAGCATCTCGAGCGCGATAAGTAAATCACCGTTGCTACGTAGGTCGCACTGGCAAAGATGGTTGTGACCTTGGAATGCAACCTAACTTGACTAAATTGAGATTCTGTTGAAGGAAAATCATGGCCTCAACACATATGTCGCTGCTATGACATTGAAGTTTTAAACAACTCCTTGACACTTGGTAAGCTTGAATTGGTCTTCAGGTGCTCTCCCTTGAAGGTTTGAGTGTCACGAATGAGGATCCCACTACGAAATAGATTGTCCAATTTGTGTCCAAGTTTTAGCATGGTTGTGGTCGTGACTTTAGAACCAAATTTTATTTCTTCTCCATTCAACTTCCAATGAAGTTCTAACTTGATTTCTGCAATCACAACACTTAGAGTATATATTTAAAACCTTTTATTCTTTGTTGTCAAGATCAAAAGAGAGTTTTGACCTATGTTTGACAAACCTAGTCCTACATGATTCATTCTGATTTTTTTTTATTCGTTTTATTTATGATAATTGATTATTGCATAAATGTTCATCATTTATAATGTTCATGTTCATTACTATTTTATGTAATATTGAACATGAGTTAATTTGTCTATTAAAAATATATAACATTTTTTTCATAAAACTTGATATTCATTACTTAGTACTTGAATGTTCATTTTCTAATAAGTAAAATATTCATCATCGTTAATTTTTATGTTCATTTTTATATAATATTCTATATGAATTAATTTGTTCATTAAAAATATATAATATTCTTTCATTAAATTCTTTATTCATTGATGAATAATTAAATATTTATTATCTACTTGTGCAATATTCATCTTCTATAGTTTCATGTTCATTATGAAAAATAAAACAATATTAATTACTTAAATTTAAAATGTTTATCATCCTAAATTATGCATTAATTGATTATAAAATGTTCATCATTCAAAATTGTTTATTAATTGATTTTAAAATGTTTATCATCTAAAATTGTTCATTAATTATTCTAAGATGTTCATCGTCCATAAATGTTCATTAGTTAATTCTAAAATATTCATTTATATTTGCATGTGTGTGGAGCACATGGACCAAGATGTTTTATGGTCTTAAGTCCACGATATAACATCTAGTTGGCCATATCATCCCCTTGATTTGGGTCATTGACTTGTGGGTTTTTATTGGGCTTGTTGTTAGTCATGGTCACAATAGTTTCTATATGTGCAATTTGCTCTTTTAACTGGTCAAATTCCTTATGAAGAACTTGATATATAGTCTCTATTGGCATACAATGAACCCATCAAACTTGCCAAAAAGATGTTTTCCTCAAAAATCTCAAAAGTAAATTTAACTATTTGGGTTTTGCTGTCAAGTACTGTCAGTATTACTTCTCAAATTCGATTCAACTAAATAAAAACCAACTGACTGAAATCAATTGAGGTTTAATATATAGATATTAAAATCGTCAATCAAATGATGAGTATATAGGCAAAAACCGTCCGGTCAAATAGTATTTTAGGCAAGGTTCATTGTTAACCAAAGAAAACTTAAGAGCATAGAAGAAGAAAAAAATAAAAATTTGGAGAAAAATAGTATTGCATTTTTGTCAATGATTCGAAACCCTTTTCCTATGCATTATGCTTGCTTATATACTAATAATATACAAGAATACTAGTAAAACACAAAGTTTATCATTAAGGTTACAGATACATACAAACTCTATTTATTTAAAATTACAGGCCAAGAGCAAAGCTAGAATATTATGAACTATAAGGCCCATTAACTTTGAACCCAAACCTATTTCAACACACCTCCTCCAGCCCATGTAAGTTAGATCCAAGCCCAAAGCCCCTCACAGTCAACTGTGGACAAGGCCTCGTTTCATTAAGCGAAGCCCAAACCCAATGACTGATAACAATCAGTTCCAACGTTTCATCTCAGTGAGAGAGGCCCAAGCCCAAAGGCCTACCAAATTGAGACCAGATGTAAAATAATACTAAATCATTTTGATCAATAGTGGCCAAGTTATGGACCTTGAAATTGATTTGATATTAATCGAAAACTACTCAAGTAATTTATGAACTGAATTCAAGTATTAAAATACTTGACTCAAAAAGCTTACGATTATAATCAAGTTTCAATGTTTTTATTAATATATTATATTTGATAAATTTATATAAATAATTAAATCAAATTGAACCTAAATAACCAAATCAAGTTGAACCAATCTAGATTTTGACTTCAAGCTTAATCAAAATTATTCAAATTTAAATTTATTTTTTTTAAAAAAAAATCACAAGTAACCAAGTTAAATTTGAGTATTTCTGAGTATTTTACCAAATCAAACTCTGAATTTCAAAAACGAGGCTCATTAGAGCTCAAATTTAACAAGATTCAAGTTGACTCAACCTTACCCAACTCGCATCATCGCACGCCTTAATCATAGCAGTGTAAGAATCATGCACTGTAAAGTTTTGGAAAATCAAATAAAGCAGCATAGATTAATCCCAATCGAAGAGTGGAAAATCCTCCATCAACAAAACTCAAGAATATTGTATTTCAGAATTCACATCTCAACAAATCTAGCAAAGTTGCATACAATTAATACATGCAGTCCATAACAATAGCTCCCAAACTATCGCCTAAACTGGAAACATACGAGGATAAACAAATGGCTGAGACAGATCAACAGGTCATCTTCATGAATGTTTAAAATCTGTAAGAATAATTGTACATTCAAAACAAATCATGCATGAAGTGTTCCTGTTACAATGGGGAGAAAAAATGAAGTACAGCTAATCTAAATTTGTCAAGTTTTATTTTCCAACAATTTAAAAAAGAAAAAATTGATCCTACCTTCTCAAGGTTGAACATACTCAAGCCAACTTCTAGCTCATAGCATTCGGCTGACGCTTGAACTCCCGAGAAAACAGCTGTAATTGCTACGTTGTACCCTTAATTATTGAATCACAAAAGGAAAATGCAAGTTTTATAACTCCAAATGTAAGGCTGGTTATCCAACAAAATATACCTATAATTTTGGGCCTACAAATATACCTTTATGTGAAATATGGTCCCAGGTTATTGACATGGTAATACAGTAACCGCTGACATAAAAACGTTGTTGCCTGTTGTCCTGCTAAAGAATCCTCCATCATTCGGACTGCAACAAATATGCAATTCAGGTCTCCAAGATATACCAAAATTACCTGGCAAAGGCGGACAGCAAAGAAGATGGTGGTTGCTTTATTTAAGATTAGTGAAAGACAATAAGCTTTACTGTTGATGTAAAAGGGGGTTGAATTCTACTAAAAAACTCTTAAAAGTCAGATCATCTCTTTAGAAACTTTAAGTCCTCCATTTGACCAGAAAAATGATACATAGCATCGAACCTAAAAGTCTCTAATAGTAAGATCATCTACTCATTTTTATTTTTTAGTCGCAACTTTGGGATACAGATCTTATTTATTTATTTAAAAAAATTTACCTGGAGGTGACACATATACTTCTGCCAAAGGTAATATGCAAGGCATTTGGACCTGAATATTGCATCATGCTTGTCAAAATTCTTTCTGCCAATGAATTTGAATGCTGTCTCAACTGTTTTAGGAGAGATTCTCATGCCTAAAAAAATTTTGAGAGCTTGCTAAGCTCAAAAACTATGGGGCCCGGTTTCACCAAAATTGCAAGAAAAAGCAGCAGCATTAAGGTTTTAACTGTTGCATCAACTAGTACAAAATTTAATCCACCCTCTACGTTAAAACAATGCAAGAAACCCATGAATTTGTTGAGAATCAGTGTTTCATAAGCATCAGATTAAACTTGCATTCCTTTCCTAAGGTTGGTCCTTCACTATAGAGAGCCTAAAAATTGCTCAGGAATCAAGAAGCACTCAGTTCCATTTTTCACAGAATTTGTATGAACAACATTTTAAAGCTTATGTAAGGCATTTGGTAAGTTCAGTGGAGAAATCTCTAGTAACATTGCCAACTTTGTTTTGAAATGCTAAGATTTGGCAGGTTAATATGGAATTCTAGAAATCTCGAAACATCTAAATGGAGTACCAACTATTCGATATCCAATTACACAAACATAAGAAGAAATCAAAATTACACAAACATACGAAGAATGCAAAGTCATCTTGTAAGACCGGACCAAAAAAAACAGACCTCAATACCAGTATTAATAATTCATTTATACAATATGAATCACTCTCTGCACCAATAAAAAAATACACTAAAATCAAAATTAACCTGTAGAATTATTATCTCACTCATGAGGACCATAACCATTAACACTCATTCCCACTACAGCTAACTTCTCCTTATCCACATCCTCCTCCTCTCTAATCTCATCCTCATCAGAATCCAAAGTGAAATGCCCATCATTCTCCATCTGTTGCATCTCCGCCCCAAGCTGCTTATAGTGCTGAAAATCAACACGACCCCCATTCTTTTTAACCATAATGGAGTGCATACTGACCACCAACACCACAAGCAACGCAAGATGGCAATTGAACTGAAGAGTAGCAATCCCTCTAGCCCTATGATACTCACGGTGCCCTTTACATTTGATAATGTAATTTCCTCTACTTTTTTCTTGCAAGGAGCAACCTTGAACAATCATATTAGTGTAAAAGGAAATACCCATTTGCATAAACCACATCCCTTGCAAAACCAACCCAAAACGCGCCATTGTTGCATAACCAGCCGATTTGGAGGAAGATTTCAACTCCAATACCGTAGAAACCACACAAACCGAAATGGGTACAAGTAAAAGATCAAAATACCTGTTTTCAATCCCACTTGTGTCCTTCCTTTGCACATAATACAACAAGAACTCTTCTACGAAAGCGAAAAGAAGGATCAAATCAAGAAGTGGAGGAGGGACCCGAGCAGAAATCCAAGAACAACTCGACGCCGAGTGCAAAATTGAGTAGAAAGAAAATAGCACAGTGATGGCCAAGACTTGCAATTGGATGGCCGATCCAATTCGATCTTGCGTGTCGATTGCTTTGAAAAGAGATACTAAAGAGTCGACGATGAACAAAAAAGAGAAGATAGTGACGGCCGAGTAAATAGAAGAAGACGAGGGCTGGGTTTCAAGATTTGGGTTCTTCAAGTGGACGATTTTGGTATCCGATCAAGAACAGGAGATGAAACTAAATTCGGGTTTGGGTCTTGATGTGGGGTGGAGGAAGTGAACAATTCATATGCACCGATCAGAATGAAGCCACCGCCGGCGATGGTGAGGGAGAAAAGACCCATTCTTGATGAAAATTCCCTATTGGTTTTAGATGAAAAAGTTAACTTCGAGGTTTGGTTTTGGATTGTTAATTTTTATTCATCGTTTTGAGAGGTCAAAATAGGTGTGTTTAGGTGTTCATTGTAGTTTCCTGGTGGTTGCCTTTTTTCTTTTGATTTGATTCTTGAATCTTGAGGCTGCAACCTGGAAGAAGACTGACTAGATCGTGGGTCCGCCACTCGCTATCGCTGGTGGTTCCGGCTCGGTCGGATCGGGTTGCTTACAAGAGGTGGCGTAGCGTAGCGTCCTCTTTGACCGTTTCCGACAACTTACAGGTGGACTTTGAATCCTCCGCCGGAAAAGAGATTTGGCAGAATGTTGCGTCCGTTGCGTTGGGTTGAATTGTTTTATGGTCACAATATTCAAAATATTCACATATTGTGCTATATTCAAAATATTGATCTTATTAATATAAAAATTTCAACCCAAAATTAGAATGCAAAATTAGATTTTGAATATCAGTAAAAGTTATTAACATATATTGATTATTGTTTGATAAAAAATATTTTATGGCAAAGCTGTGACTGTTGTTTATATTATTTGAAAGTTTTTTTTATTCTAATTATTTGAAAGTTTTTTAGCAAATTAAAAAAAATATGTAGTTTCAAAAATAATTATGTGAAAAAAATTAAATGAGTTTTAATAATGATGAGTGATTTTGAATTTTTAAAATGTTAGTGCAAGAAATTTTTAATAGTTGGGATTTTTTTTTAAAAAAATAATGTTTAGATTAAATTAAATTATAAAATGAGCAAACTTTATAGACTTGTAAAATAATTATCTCGGTTAGGATTAAATTATAAATATGAGCAAACTTTATAGACATCTAAAATAATTATCTCACAAGTATGAATAAAAACAAGGGCAATATGGTCTAAAATTAATAATGAAATATGGAATTCTATAGCCTTAACAAAATCACGTGTGGCCGTAGTGTTTTCATGCTATATTTGTTTCAAAATTCTGAATGAATATGACTAAAAGAATGCTAAAATGTAAGGTCCTATTTAGATTAAATTTTGAAATTACATTCGAAATCAATAAAGAAAATTAAGTGAAATTAAAAAATTATTATTTTTTAAATAATTTTTGATTCATTGAAGAAAATAAAATCAATCCTTTTATTTGTTTTTATAATAAAATTTGAAATTAAATATAAAATTACCGTGCTATTATATACTAAAAAATACAATACATTTTACTTAAATGAAATTATTATATTATTTTTATTTTTAATTACATATGTTCATGTTATTAGTTACAATTTTATTTTATATATCTATTGATTTAAATTTATCAAATAATATAATTGACTTAATTTTAAAATTAGAATATTAGAAAAAGAAAATTAGGTGATTTTATCATTTGAGGAAATTTTATTCAAATTTTGATGTATTTTGGGTACATCAAACATAAGTAATTGAAGTCACTCATTTTGATTTTGATTTTGATATTGGAGTAATTTTTTTTACTAACTAATCCATTTTAACATTGATTTCAGTATAAATAAATTCTATAATTTTTATAAAATTTATTTACAAATCCATATTTTATATGTTTGATATAAATAAAAATTTATTTGAAAATTTTATTTCATTAAATTTTTAAAATTGATTATAATTAAACTAAATAAATTTTATAAAAAATTCATTTGTAAATAAAATAAATTTGAAGTTATAATTAAATCAAATGCAGCATAATATTTAATTATTAAAATATTATATATATATATATATATATATTAAAAAGGTTTATTTCCTTCTTTAAAAAAATTCCAATGACAAAATTAAG
This sequence comes from Omphalea diandra, assembly GCA_949677035.1. Lineage (NCBI taxonomy): Eukaryota > Viridiplantae > Streptophyta > Magnoliopsida > Malpighiales > Euphorbiaceae > Omphalea > Omphalea diandra. The sequence continues at coordinate 29,012 of CATIWR010307368.1, read as the reverse complement.
TTTAATATATAGAGTGCAGTATCGAAAGGAATATCCTTTTCACCTGAAATTATGGGCATTGTTTGAGGTAAAATAATCCAAGAAAACGGAATCATAGCTGTACTGAGGTGTCCAAAAACATCAGACAATCTCCATAGATACAATAAAAAACTCAAAACGCCCAACAAATACCTCCAATATTTTCATTCTCACCAATACAAATCTCTCGAACTGCGAATTAAGGAAAACATAAAACTGTTTGGTTAAAAGAAAGACTGAATATTGTGGGATGGCTTCCCGTAGACGCATGCTCTTAAAGGTCATAATTCTCGGTGACAGCGGGTAGCCTACTCTGCTTTTATCATCACGAGTTTCATTTTGAATAATTTGGTTTTGGTAATATTGTTTTCTTGTTTTTTTGTTTTTTAAATTATTAATGATTTGGCAGGGTGGGGAAGACCTCGTTGATGAATCAGTAATGTTCTTTAAAACCCAGATCTTGAATTTTGAATTTCAATTCCTTTATCTGGTTATTTTCATTTTCAACTAAATAATTTGTTGAAATATGGGGAAAAAAATAAAAAAATGCATGCAGATATGTGAATCGAAAGTTTAGTAATCAGTATAAAGCGACGATTGGAGCCGATTTTTTGACCAAAGAAGTGCAGTTTGAGGATAGATTATTCACATTGCAGGTTTTATATCATATCAATCACCTTTTTATTTTATCAATGAATTAATTTTATGTATCTTGTTTATTAGGTCATTAGTTTTTGATTACATGACTTTGTTCTTGTTTTTGGACCAACAAATTTGGAGGCTTTGTGGATAGAGTAGACAGATATGACTTGGATCTATGATGTAACTTTGATCAATTTCATGCCAATAGTGGGATTAACGAGGAAAGAGAAGGCGGGACCTGGAATTATCTGTGGGGTATTAAGTATACCGATTCATGAGAGTGATTAAAGCATGATTAGTAAATGAGCGATATTAATCTTTTGGCTCGTACTGGGGTTTGAGGGTATTCCTTGCCTTGCACATTGGGTCAAGCTGTCTAGTTTGATGCAGTTGGTTAAATGAATATCATTTCTAGAGTAGGTCCAAGCTGTTGATTTTATAGTTCTGAAATTGGTTCTAGAGTGTATCCATATTTGGATCATTTGAAATGAAACAAGAAAGACACTAAGAAGTTCTGCAAGCAGAATGATAATAGTTATTGCTTGGCTGTAATTAGGTTGAAGCAACACAGGTAAACGAAATATATCTGTAAGATTAGCCACTTGATAATATGTGATTATTCACTCATATTTCGGAGTAACGTGATTAAATTGTTTTTGTGCCACAAAATTGCCATGATATTAAAGGCATGTTTGGCATTGTTGTTGCCAATAACAACTTGTAGCAAAAAGTTATAAGAAATCTTCTTTGCTAATTGACGATAGATTTTTAAAATTTTTTTTTATTATTATGAGTTGTGAACTAAAAGTTGATTTTGAAAGAAGCTAATATTTGAAATTTTTGTAAATAGCTATTGAATTAGGTTGACAAAAATACCTAAACTACTTTTATAAGTAGTTAAAATCATTCTTAGAACTTACCCTATGTTTGATGCACCAAGTGTGCAAGAGAAATGAAGAGAAATTAAAGAAGAGAAAAAAAAAGAAATTTAATTTCTTTTCTCTTGTTTGATATTTTTTTTTGTAGAAGGGAGAAATTCAAATTCATTAAATATAAATTTACTTTTTTAACTCATTGAAAGAGATAATCTATGAAGTCAAATTAAGGATGTTTTAGTAATTTAACATATCTCACTTTTTTTAACTTAACATTTCTCTCCATTTTAAATTTTTATTGATATAATTTCTCTCTCTCTAATTCTCTCCATTGCTTTCCTTTCCTTTCTCTTATTTGCAAAAACCAGACAGGGGAAATAATTTTAATTTCTTTTCTTTTCTTTTCTCCTCACTTCTCTCCAATCAAACAAAGGGTTAAAGATGTTGTAGTTTAACTAATAAATATAGCTTTTTACAATAGTAATACCAATAATGCTCTTAGTTTTATCATGCGTATTTGTGAGTTATTTTTATACCCTAGTGCAATACCCAATTATAGCACGTTGAGTGACCTTATTCTGAACCTTTTTATATGTGTACAGATATGGGATACTGCTGGGCAAGAAAGGTTTCAAAGTCTTGGAGTGGCTTTTTATCGAGGGGCAGACTGCTGTGTTCTTGTGTATGATGTGAATGTCATGAAGTCATTTGACAATCTTAATAATTGGAGAGAAGAATTTCTGATTCAGGTTCTTGTTTTTCCATTAACTAGTAGGATTATTTCTTGAATGACAAATAATAACTGATGATATATTTTGAATTATTCCGCAGGCTACTCCTTCTGACCCTGAGAACTTCCCATTTGTTGTATTGGGAAACAAGATAGATGTTGATGGTGGCAATAGTCGAGTTGTAAGCTATTTTCCTTTCACAACATATCTCTTGCTCCGGGCACCTTTACTTGAGAAACTTTCTTAGAATGTTAACTTTTCATGCAGTTGAAGAAGCGATGGTAAGAGAGGAAAAGGAAAAGAAAAAAACCTTAAGTTTATGTATACATGTGTTGAATCAAACATTATATTGGTGTGTTGAGGATGTATATAATATATATTTAATGGCTAATTCTTCTCAGATGCTGTTACCCTTGTTGATTTTAGGTTTCGGAGAAGAAAGCAAAGGCATGGTGTGCGTCTAAGGGAAACATACCTTACTTTGAGACTTCTGCAAAAGAAGGATTCAATGTGGATGATGCTTTCCAATGTATAGCGAAAAATGCACTAAAAAATGAACCTGAAGAAGAAATGTAAGTGAAAAGAAATTGCAATCGATTAATGGTTTTGGTCCTTTTTTCCCTCACTTCTTGATTTCTATACTGTCATTCTCATCATTTTAGAGTGCGGTAAGAGCACTTATAGCATTCCTACTGTGGTTGATATTGAGACATTTCTATGGTCGTTGAATTGTTTATTTATCTTTGGATGGTAACTTTCATCAACTTTAGCCAATCTATATGACATGGAATACTAACTAATCTGTCTTGAACTTTTTTTTTGTTGGAAATGATAGATACCTACCCGATACAATCGATGTGTCGGGTGGAGGGCGACAGCAAAGATCTACTGGGTGTGAATGTTAAAAAAGGAATTTCCAGATGCAGTTAGATCTTTCATTTGGAAATGCAACCTTATTCTATAAGTTCCCATTCAATATGCAGTGGTTATAACTTGGAGTAATAATTAGGCAAAAGACTTGAAAATTTTCGTTATCATATTCAACTGTGGAAACACAGTTTCATTCAGCCTTTTACTTGTGATTCGTCTGGATGTGTTAATAGTATTGTTTCATGATTCAAACCCTGATATGCTTGCAGTACTACGATTATATCGTTGCCGAAAATTTCAAAACATAATCAATATACTATTAGATGCATATTATTCACCACCATAGGTGTTAATGACATTAATCCTATCTTATTCCCTTGTCTATGGGTCTGTTTTTTCGACCAAAAAATAAGTATATGGATCTGTTAACCACTAATTATCAATCAAATTTCAACTTCCTTTAATATGCCTAACCTTGGATGTCAATTTACCCATATCTCTCTTGAATAAAATTTGCTTCCTAGCTTCTAGCAATAAGCATTCACACCCATGTAATAAAAATTGAATCGTTGTCCATAATAGAGGTGGAATTATTTTTCTCACATTTTGTTAATTTCAATTTTTTTTAATTAATTAATTTTTTGAGGATAATTTCGTATACAAAGTCGGTAACATAAACTTTTAGCCCTTGTAGCAGAAACCAAAATTATCACTCTCTCCATTCTGCTTTAATCTGTGGATTTGGGTTTTGAAATTTTGGTAATCTGATTAAAAAAAAAAAATCAATCTTTTTACTCATGGACGCTACAAATGAGCAAGAATTAGCTGGATTACTCGACAAGATTCTTCCTCCGCTTCTCGAAGACGCGGGCCTCGAAGACTGCGCTCTTCCTCCTGACTCCATCAAAGAGGCTTTCCTCAAAGCCGCCTCTGCTGTCAAGTTACGCGCCACCTGTACGTTCTCCGACAACGATGAGGAAGGCGGTTGTGTGCAGGACACTTGGCCGGTGGCCAAGGAATTGTCTGACGAGGTCATTGGCGGAGGCTCACCGGGGTTGGAAAATCCGGACGTTTTGGTGGGAGTAAAGGCGGAGAAGGATGTGCCGGGACCGTGCGTGGCGGAGAAGGGTGGTGGGGTGGTGGAGGAGGGCGGGGATGAGGTGGTGGTGGTGGGGAGTGGTGACGTGGAGGAGAGAGAAAAAGGGAAGGGGTGTGTGGATAATGGATTAAAGGGGTTGAAGATTGGAGACGAGCAGGACGAAAATGGCGGTGAGGAACAGGAAGAGAAAGAAGATGAGAGGCCAATTTTGACTGAAGGGTTTATGTGATGATTTTTATTTTTATTTTATTTTATTTTTTTTCTGTTTGTGGAGTTTTGCTTCTGTTTCTAATAAGGTTGTGTGTAGTTGTCTAGTATTTTGTTTTGTTGTTTGTATACGAGCTATAGTCTAGTTTTCTTGAGGTAAAAAGATCGTGTTGTAACATTTCTTATTTAATCCTATGTTACATGAATATTTCAGTTTTAAATTTGTTCATTCTTTGGATATATGTATGTGTGTGTGTGTCTCTCTCTGTGTTATATGTTCTGTTATTGTTGTGAAATGCATCAAGAACTTGTTTTGTTATTATTGAATTATTTGGAATAAGTCGCTGGATAACTGTCGTATGAGACGATACAATTTTACAATGATGATTAAGCCTTCTGCATCACATGATGGTGGTAGTACTTGTCCCTGATTTTGTTTAGTTTTCAATTTGATCATGAGGGGTGTGCATGGATATTTTGAATGAGTGGAGGGTTTGTAACCTAGTTTTGTATAATTTGCTGGTGACAGTTCATATATTTGAGTGACCTGTGCCTAACAATTTAAGTTGCATATGTATGTTCTTATGTAGAAAACCTTGTTTGAAAATTTTCTAGGCCTATTGTATGTATTTACTCAGTAGAGTAGAACCTCTATTTAAGTATTTTCAGACAAAGGTTTCAACTTCCAAGTAGTCTTAGACTAGTCTGCCGGAGAAAGAAGGATTCAATTTAACATTTTGAATTATATGTAGTTCTGACTGGGAATAAGAAGGAAGGGAGTAGAATGCAAGTTGGTCTCTAGAAACATTTAAGCTCTTGGTTTTTCTGTTATGCTGAGACTAATTCCTATTGAGATGGAAGGGGGGTTTGATTGTGGTTTTGAGTCTGTGATTAGTCTTCCTTTGTTCAGCTCACTTTCTTTTGAAGCTGTGAGAACAGTATCAATTGAAGATATCAAGTTTAATGAAATACGTATGCTAAAGGAACTTTGGAGATGATGTTGGTGGGAAGGTAATGAAGATTGAGGAGATAGTGCTGGATATTATGTTTTGTGTTGATTTTTTGCATGTGGTCTTTTAGGATAAAAACATTGTTTAACATCCTAAGTATGTTTAGGCTTAGTTTACTTAAGTTTAACTAACTCCAGTTGACTTAGTAAATATTGACAGTTTCTCTTAAAAAGAATTTGATTTGTTGCCTGAATTATCTGGATGGAAGGAAAAAGGCTTCACCGTAAAAGAGCTTTTTATAACAGTTAATTGAAGTGTCCTAAAATTTTCAGGTTGAGAGAACACCGAGTTATTGCTTCTCATTGAAGTTACTGATGGAAGACAAGGTGTTTATCGATCAGTAGGATATCAGCATTGAAGATCAATTACAATTGTATTGAAATTCAACTGTCGATTTCTGGATCTTTATTCCGATGAATCTATTAATGTCATGCTAGTGAGTGAGAATAAACAATGTTTGAGATTACCTATGCGCTCTTGGCATGAGCTTCTGTTGAGATCTGTATTGCATTCACCAAAATATGCTTCCTTAGGAGGCTTGAGGTAAAGTTGCATATTAGATTATCTAGTATATTTCACCAAGTGGATTTGTTACAGTTTCATACCAGAAACTTGTGGACACTGTTGCTGAGGTGTACCGTGTAGTTGGAAGGAATCAAACCTCCAAGAAGAAAGCTTTGTAATTATTTTCAAATGGGGTCATTTGGCTTGAAAGTTGAACAATCACATTTTTTTGTTGTGTGTATCTCTACTTTTATTTGATGTTTGCAATATTGAATGATATAATCTTGCTTGGGAAGCCTTCTGTGATAGATGGCTGGAATTATTCCACGAGATATGGCTGGGATTCTTCCACGAGATCTTGATTATCTGGCATTTGGTGGGCCCCTATGGCATCAATAGATTGATTATTGTCCGTTGCATCCAAAATAAAAAAAAAGTTGTCAATTGACCAATGGTTTTCTACATTACTTTTTAAGTGCTGGAGAACAGTCCAGAGCAAGTTTTATCTAGCCATTAGTTTTCTCCTTTTTTCTTGGTTCAATGTGATTGGTGGAGTTGTGGGAGATCATTCATTCCCCAAAATAATGTTGGTTTACATCCCATCCCTGGACCACATCCTTCATGCTCATAGGAGATGGATGGAGCTTGTATAACTAGGATTAACTGTATATCACAAGCATGAAGGGATGTTCTAGTTGTTTTTTAGAGTACTGCCTTTGAGTTTTGCTATAATCTACACTTTGGCCTTTATGGTTTATTAATGACTCTAGTCCATATAATTTAACTAACAAAATTTTTTTAAGATTTTAATCCTCAATATTTCAAACACGATCCGACTTTAGTCCTTGAAACTTAAAATTTATTTATATTTTAGCCTTTGAGTTGTTGTATAATTAAACTATTTAATCCCTTGAAATCTTATCCTTCCCGCTGATAGTAGTTTAAGTATAAAAATTGCAAGTTTCCAAAAAGCACAGATAGAAGTGTAGATTGCGATAAATCTCAGAGGACTTTTAGTATTCTTTCCTGTAACACAACCACTATTTTTGTGTTGAATACACTTTACCCTTAAACTATGAGCTTAATTTGAGTTGTTTTTTGAGTCTTATAAAAAATATTCCCTCATGACAAACAGTGCAGTATATTGATTTAGTAGTTTCTGCTGTTTTGGAAGGACTTTTATTAGATGTGTGTGTGTGTGTGTGTTTTTTTTTTTTTTTTGTGTTACCCGCACTTACATATTTAGAATTAAAGTGCCAAATTCAAACACTCAAGTTATGAGTTAATGCAATAATTTCAAATTTGTAGTTTGCATTAAATTCTATTTCCAAGTAACCTAACATCTTCCTGAAGAGTACTGGACAAGCCTTATTTTTCGCGTCTCTCCCACATTTTCTTTTATAAATTTTTAAAAAATATTGTTTCCCTATGTCCATTTTCATGTTTTCCCATTTCTGTATTTCCATTTCCAGGCAACCTAGAGTACAGTAACATCCTCCTGAAGAGAGCAAAATTACTTAATTAGCTAAGATTCTCTGTCTGAACATTTGATCAAGAAAAGTAACTTGCATATTTTTGGATATATGAGAATAGACAACTGAATCATTTTTGTCAGGATTTGGATATTCTATATTTTGTCAGTAGCTATTGAAATATAGTTCATGGATAAGTTCTGAACTATGAGAAATGTGAAGGGTGATCAAAATGGCTGTGTGTGTGGTTGAAGCAGGCATCTGCAAGTCCATACTTTCTTATCACATCTAAATGAATAGAATTTAGTTTACTTAATGCATTTGCTGTGCGCACTGGATTTCTGATGGGAGCGAATATCGCCTGTAAATAAATTAAAAAACTGTGCATGACATGATGTTTTATTGTCATTTTCTTGATGATATTCAAAGTTTGCATTCACTCAGGGAAGAAAAAAGAACAGTGCAGGAAATGTTGAAATAATGTTATAAAGCTTCAAGGAAACGATTTCTGACTCTTTTTGGTGACACTTCCATTCTTTCTATTCTGCGCCACAGATGCGAAGTTAGAAAGAGTAGTTAATATATAGCTGTAGAAGAAAGAAAGTAGAAACCGAGAGAGGCTACTGATTGAATGCAAGGCTGGCGTTTATGACCTAGGATGTGAGCATAAAAGCAGTGGATGTTTATCTGCTGGATTCAGACTATTCCTAGGTTGCTGATAGTTTTTCTACTTAGTGGCTAGCTGAGAGTATCTTCTACTTCCAGTGCACTTGGAAATGTATAAGAGCCATAAATTAGAACTCCAACTGTAGTTTTGGGTTTGATAGATTATGTCAAAGGAAGCTTGGTAGTTGGAGAGAGGGGGGCAGAATACGTAATCATATGGCTGTGATTCAGTCGAAGAGGTGGGGTATGATGTTGCTGGGAGCAATTTTGGGTAGTTTTCTAGTTCTAGCTTCAATACGTGTTTTAGGAGAATCAAGATTGAAACACGAAGGTTCAAGTCATAAAACTGAAGAGGTCAAGTCCCATTATGTAGTCCGATCATTGAATTTCTTTTACCAAAAGGGTCGAGTGGGTTATAAACATGTTTGGCCGGTAAATTCAGCATTTCATTACTTTCAGTTTTGCATGTAATTTTATTGAATTCTATTTGATTTTTTATCGAGCACTCCAGCTGTCTAGAATTTTCTAATTTCTGTTTGGAAACCATAAAATGGTTTTATGCTATATGAGCTTATCCTACTGTAACTAGAGTCCATGGTCGTAATTTCAATTTGATTAGCTTCTTTGATTGAAGTTCTTTTAAACCTCTCTCTCTCTCTTGGTTACACATGCTTCTAAATTCTGAATTATGGGACTTATGTAATTTTTAAGAGTTGATTTGCAGGAAATGAAATTTGGCTGGAAAATTGTGCTTGGTAGCTTAATTGGATTCTTTGGTGCTGCATGTGGGAGTGTGGGAGGTGTTGGTGGGGGTGGTATTTTTGTTCCTATGCTTACCCTGATCATTGGTTTTGATGCCAAATCATCAACAGCCTTATCCAAGTGTAAAAGAAATTTTCCCCTTTTAATGTGCATGATAACTTTTATCTTTCAATTCCACAGTTACTAGGGACTACAAATCTAAAAGCAAGAATGAGTATTGCATAAACTCCCTGGTTTCATTTAAAATTTTTTTTATCATGTTTCATCATTTTCATCCTCCAACCAATTTGATTCAAAATTTCAACTGGTTTCTGCCATTATATTACTGTTTTCTTAATATATCCTCAATATCTTGGTTCTGTTTGCTTTGTTAGGTATGATCACAGGTGCAGCGGCAGCAACAGTTTACTACAATTTAAAACTAAGGCATCCTACCCTTGAACTGCCTATCATTGACTATGATCTGGCACTTCTATTTCAACCAGTTTTGGTTCTTGGAATTAGCATAGGAGTTGCTCTCAATGTGATTTTTGCTGACTGGACAATTACAATTTTGCTAATCATTCTCTTCATAGGTATTAATATTATTAGGATTCTCTCTGCTAATTTTCTTCGATTACGTCCTTGATTATCCTGGGTAACCTGCAGTCACATCATCCAAGGCATTCTTCAAGGGGGTTGAAACATGGAAAAAAGAAACCAAGTTGAAAAAGGTACCTTTGGTTTCCCTACTCTCTAAGCTTTAAATCATTATTGTATTCTAAGTTGTGACATATGCCATTTCCTGTTCTCACTTGCTTTGATTGTTCTTCTGTGTTTTCAGGATGCCACTAGACGGTTGGAATTTGTGGGTGTGTTCTTTATGAAATTCAGCTGTACTTATATTCAAGTTCTTTTTATAGTAATTTTCTTTTTATTTTCTCCCTTCTTTCCACATGCAAGGCTAATTTGCTGATTGATCAGAACAAACAATTGAAGAGGAGGAGGACAAACCTCATCCAGATGGCCCCATTAGTACTTCTGAAGCAGAAACCAATCAGTCCAAAAAAGAGGAGGTAAGAGTATTTGCAGTCGGCCTCTCATTGACTAAAGGTTTTTCAGGACTGACTTGTGTAAGCTTCTCAGGTATCTATTGCTGAGAATGTTCACTGGAAGGAACTTGGACTTCTTGTTGCTGTGTGGCTGATAGTTCTTGGTTTGCAGATTGGCAAGGTTTCATTTTCTTCCTGCTATTTCATTCGGTTGACTGTTTCATTTTCTGTAGCATGAATTAGACTGATGGGAAACCCATGCCTGTTTCACACAGAATTACTTGACAACCTGTTCAGTAACATATTGGGTATTAAATGCATTGCAGGTACGTTCAATATGACAGTGAAAGATTAAACATCTTGCTTATTTCCTAAAATCCATTATCATACATTGTCTATGCCAGAACATGTATTAAGCTTTCTTTTTCAGATCCCTGTAGCTGTTGGAGTAACAGCATATGAGGCAGTTAGCCTGTACAAAGGGCGGAGAAAGATTGCTTCCATGGGAGAAGCTAGTGCAAACTGGGGAGTACACCAACTGGTTCTCTATTGTGCCATTGGTGTGTTGGCAGGAATATTGGGTGGGATGCTTGGACTTGGTGGAGGATTCATTTTAGGCCCTCTTTTTTTGGAGATGGGAATCCCCCCTCAGGTGCAATTGCCCATCGCATGCCACTCAGGAAAATAAAACTCGACTTTATGCTTAGACTAATATATCTCATATCACTTCCATGTAGGTGTCAAGTGCCACAGCCACATTCGTTATGACTTTCTCTGCTTCTATGTCCGTTATAGAATATTACCTGCTAAAGCGCTTCCCAGTTCCTTATGGTAACTTAGCTGGATTTAGTGCTGAATTTCATGTTTATCAAAATGCAATAGTGAACCAATGAGTATATTTAAGGAATTTATTTTCCTTGCAAACTTAGACAATGATTTTCTAATTTTAAACAGCTCTCTACTTCTTTGCTGTGGCTTTAGTTGCTGCCTTTGTGGGGCAACATGTGGTCAGAAAGTTGATAAGTATGTTAGGGAGAGCATCCTTAATAATCTTCATTTTGGCTTTGACGATCTTTGTGAGTGCACTCTCGCTAGGTATGTGTCACTTTGAACGCACATGCGTCGAAACATTCTTCTATGTTCTGAGATTCTCATAAAAATCTCATATGTTAGAATTCTCATTACTGAAGGCTTTTGTTTCTCTTCAAACAGGTGGGGTTGGCATAGCACACATGATCAAAAAGATTGAGAGGAAGGATTACATGGGATTTGAAAACATATGTTCATATGGAGCTTAGAATCTACATGTTTTCTTATCTGAAATTCCTTGGCACTGCCTGTTCTTCCTTGGATTTAATATATTCTAACGCTTAGTATCAGCTATTGTATTCCCTGTAGGATCAGTCATAGTCCTCATGGCAGTTGACATAACATAAATAGACCTTGATTCCAGTCTAGCTTCCTTTATCCACATTCCCTGCTGTAGTCTTTTGCATATGTCCAATCCTTGTAAAGCTGCAAACAACCATCAAATCAATTGGAAATGCAGCTTCCCTTTCCTTTTGTTTTTTTTTTTTGGGGTATCTAATTCTGACGAACAGGGAAATGGAGTGTGCCTGCTCATGTTATTTCGAAGTGGACTTCTTGAAAACTTTCTGTAGCAAGGAACTGTTGCATGTTTATCATTTGATTTTCTGGAAATAAAGCTCCCAAGGCTAATTGTTTTTATGATATTTTTTTATTGTTAGTTAGGATTTGATTTTATATATATGTGTGTGCGCGCCCGTGTGAGAAAAAGAGATGTGAATTCTACTATATTTTGTTAAAAAGAGGATTGTTAGTGATTAAAAAAGTTGTATTGGAAGATAGACACATTAAGATTTTTTTTTTTTTGGTGAATACAATGGCTAGTTGTTAATGAGGAATAATGGTCAATTGTTAGTGAAAAAGAGATAGTTAACAGTAAGAGCACATCTGAAAGGTTTAGCGGAGGGGAATAGTCCCAATGGCTTGGGATTCGAACCGAGTCCTTCTCCCTTTAAGGCTCCACTAGGCCGAACGCCTAGTAGATACATAATAACAACTGTACTTAATAGTATGTTTGAGAAAATAGATGGTAAGGCAAAAGAGTTTCCGAACTATGGTAAGGTAGGATTTATATACATTTAATAATTTAATTTTGTCTGGTTTAGAAGAAGGTAAGTAAAATATTGTTTATAATCTATTTTATTTAGTTAAAAGCAAAGTTTAATGAAAGTTTCATAATTGTAGAAGATGATTAAGTAGAAATTATAAAAATAAAATAAAGATAAAAGTCTAAATAGTTAAAATTAAAGAAAGTAAAAAATTCTCACATTTTCAATTAATTAAATTGGTGATTTGATATAACAGAAGTTTTGAAAGTTTTTAAATTTTTTAAAACTTTATTCTATTATTGAAATTAATTTTTCAAATAGGGTCTGATGATTTTTTTAACTTTAAAAAATTCTTGTAAACCCTTAACGTTAGATGTTGAAGACGCAAAGAGAAACCTGTTTGATCAATACGATTTACTGCAACTTGGGAAGTGTTAGTTTGCAAATCTTGAACTTTTGGATATGAATATTTTGCCTGGAAATAAAAGCTAGCAGCGTGTGGGATATGGCATATTATTTTTCATGAATGTGTAGAAGAGTCTGGACATGGAAGCCATGACCGAGCTCGCAATCATTTTTCATGAAAGAACAGCCATTCATGCTATATATATATATTTGGCCGGTAAAAAAAAAAAAAAAAAAAACTGGATGGCAGCAATAATTGGATTTCTTTGGAGCAGCACTCGAGAGTGGTAGTGGCATTTTTTACCCAATGCTCTCTCTACCGATGTTATAGTAAATTTTTTAAAAAATTAATATTTAAAATTATTATCAAGTAAATAAAATAATAAAATAATTTTTTAAAAATTTATAATTATGTATGAAAATAATTATAGCAAAATATTATCTATTAGTTCATGTTTCAATTTTATACGATAGAATTTCAAAATGAAATTTATTAAATTTGAATTTAAATCTTAACTTTTTATTTAAAATTTTACTTTTAAAAATTATTTAAAATTTTTATTTTTCATAATTTTTTAATTTAGAAGTTTTTATTATAGACTTTTTTATTTTGAATTTTTACTGTTTAATTTTTTAAACTTCTATTTAGAATTTTTTATAATATAATATAAAATAAAGATATATAATTATTTAAAATTAATTTGGAGATCAAAATTAATAATATTATATTGATCATAACAACAACATCATAAAAATTGACATGCAGCTCTGAACTATCTATATAGTACAAAAGTCACCTAATGCAATTCACTTGCTGCAATCAAGCGTATTTAATACTCTACTTTCACAAATCATACATTTCTCTTGGGTACCTTTCCATGTAGTTGCACATCTATTTTGTGGCACCTAAAACAAAAACCTTTTCACGTATCTTTACATCTATTTTATAATTTTTTTTTGTAGTTTATTATATTATATTATTTTATTAATTTTCCATCAAAAATCATAAAGTTTATTACTATGGTCTCTCTTAATGTGATATTTATTTAAGTTGTTTATCACTTTTCAATATTTATTAAATAATCTCTCTTGTTTCACCTAGTATGATATTATATTTTTTTTTTAATTTGATATTTTCAGTTAAAATTATTTTTAAATTTTATAATAATACTATCAAAATTACTTTAAATTTTGAGATTTTATTTTCTATATTATCTCTGTAATTTTATAATTTTTTAATTTTAAAATAAAAACTTAAATAAATTTACTACAATGTACACTATGATTTCAATCAAAATCATTTAATAAAAACTTAAACAAAAAATTATAATAATAATTTTATTATATTTTTTATTAATTGATTTTGGTTGTAATATTCGTATTATTTAATTATAATTGTAGTGAGTTTATTTAAAATTTTCTTGCTATTTCAAAATTTAGAAAAATCAATAACATTGATAGGATAATAGCAATAGTGAAATTTAAAAACATAATACAATCTACTAAAGATATTGTGAATTTTGTAAATACTTTTTATAAAGAATATTAAATTAAAAAATAATTTAAAAATTTAATGATATAACATATCAAATAAGAAAAACTATTTCATGTAATATTGAAAAGTGATAAATGATGTAACAAAATATCTATAAAATGTCATAATAATAAATCCTATAATTTTAATAAACAATAATAAAAACACCCAATAATAAATTGGAGTGACTAAATCATATATACGAGAGAAAACTTAATTAAATATGACAAATTACTATTAATTCTCTATTGTAGGAGACATTTAAAATATAAGTAAAACTATTATCTATATTCTATGATAAACACGCTCTTAAGTGTTGGTTATTCCATATATATATATATATATATATATATGAACTACATATAAATTGAAAAGATTTATAAATTCAATTTTTAAAATTATAGATTTTAAATTAAAATATAAGATAAAGCTCACAAATATATTCCTCATAAGACTATAGAAGGTTCTTGTCCAATATTAACAAGGAACAACCTTTGCCCATTCCAACCTAAACCTAACAAGAAACCTGGGGACTTGGGATATACTCATCTTTCCGTAATTCTATTTGTCAACTATTCCAATCTAACAAGAAACTAATACCCAAACCAAGCTCTAATTATTTGTCAACTATTCCAATCTAACAAGAAACTAACATCCATTTCAACCTTTAATTTAAAAAAAAAAAAAAACACCCATTCCAACCTTACCTAACAAATATGTTTTTAAAAATAAAATTCTATATTACACTGGATATATATACTATTATTTTTCTATTTTTTAAGTTATATTATCGAAGTAGTATAACGTGAATGCATATTTCTTTTCGTTTTCATACATTCATAGTCTTAATCTTAAAAAATCAAGATCCAATCTTTCTGTACATTTAATCATCTCCCATTTTAATCTTAGCAGTATTCTTTTTTAAGTAAGACTACATCACCTTAAAGACTTATTTATTTTCAAGAGATAATAAAATCAGACTGGTGAAATTTTCATGCAATGATTATTTTCAAAAGATAATAAAACAATGTTTTTTCTTTTTTTATATGATCGAACTCAATAGATCCATTGGATTCTTGGATAACATATGGTAAAAGTCAAAGCCCAAAGTTGGAGATCAGACTTTTTCAATAAATGAATTTAGTGGATCATTGTCAAGTCCAAAACAAAGTCTAGTTGAATGTATTTCAGTTTCAAATATTTTCTATGGGCTCTTATTGATAAGCTCAACATATTAGTAAAAAGTTCAAATTTTTACGTTAAAACAATACATGAGATAAAATATGTTGAATAAAGTTATCTTGTTTTAATTACAAACATGTTCCAAAATATATTCCAACAACATGGGAAGTTATGAGACAAATCAAGATCAAAATGAGCACCAATCAATATTTGACATTTGACATTCAAGATTTTTCAAGACTCTTTTAAAATTTTCAAGATTCTATAAGACTTTTCCAAGATTATTCAAGATTTTCATGATTTGCAAGAACTCTTCGAGATTCCTTCATATTGGCTGAATATGAAGTCTTTGTCTTCTTAGGATCATTTTTATTAGTTTTTCATTATTTTATGTAACTCTATAAAATTTGCTTTAGATATTACATTGTGAAGATAAAATAGATAAAGTACATTTTTAGTCAATCACAAAACATTTTTTGCTTTTTTATTTCATTAGGAAACCTTTGTTTAACATGTTTTTTAGTGGTCAAACTCTTTATGACCTAATTTACACTTAGATTTTAGGGTTTTATTTTTTTTCTCCTTTATTAGCTAGGTTATTTTGTAAGGCTATATATAGCCCTCTATTCAGCCATGATTAAAGAAATTGAATGAATTATTATTTTGGCTATAAGTTTGTGTGAGTGAGATTTTCTCTTCTTGAATTTTTGAAAGAACTTGATGAAATTGTTGAGTAAGTTTAATAATTTTACAAACTCGTTTAATTTAGGTCTTAAATTACTTAGTTAATTTAGGATTGAAATTAACACAACTTTGAATTTTTATAATTTAGGTTGTTAGAAATAGGTTTTCTAGGGGTTTAGTTGAGATTTGAAAATCAAATTTTATTGCTTGATTATTAAATAGACTCGAGACTTATACTAAGTATACGGGTAAAAAATCTAATCCAACCTCGTTCATAGTATTTTTTAATTTCTTCAATTAGATCTTTTTTACCAATGCTATAAATATAAGATTAGAAAATAAAAAAAACAAGGGAACATATGAAATCCCGTAAGGGAAGCCAAATTTTATGAATTTGTGACTTGGTTAAAAAAATGAGAATGGTTGTCTCGTAAAAATAATTTATTTATTTATTTTGACAAAAGATTATATTAAACAATATTTTTATTTATAATATTATAATAAAATTCAAACTAAAAATACATTATATTTGTACTATTTATTATTTAATATAAAAATATTAAAAATCAAAATTTATATGAGTTTCATCAATTGTCCATTGGTTGGAGGTGAATATTGATGATCAAACATGATTAGTGATAATAAATACATTAAATAAATATGAGTTTATATTATTTATTTTTATTTAGATGAGTTTATCAAAAATAATAAAAAAATAACTTTCTCTTTTGAAAAGGAATCAATTTTCTTAAAAATGACTAAAATTTGATTGTTCATAAAAATATTTTTTATTGATTAATTTTAAGTACATGTCAAATATTAAAAATTAAAAAATAATTTTAATGAAACAAATAAAGTTTTAATTTTTTTTAAGGTCAACATCTGTTTGTTCAGTTTATTGGATTTGATTTTTATTAAAATCAAATTTTATATTTTAAAAATTGAATTGAATCTTTTCAAATTAAATAAATTGAAATTATATATTGAAAAATTAAATTGAATTAAATTCATAAAATTTAATTTGATTTAATCAAAATTATATGTATATTTTAGATGAATTTAATTTAAATTTCTATAATTTAATTCAATTTTTTAATAAATTCAACTTATTCGATTTTTATATAATAAACCGAGTTGAATTAAAAATAAGATTTTAAAATGAAATTAAAAAATTAAATCAAAATAATATCCATCCAGTGAATTTATTTAATTTTGATCATATAAGTAAAAATGTAAAGAGTATATTCAAATCTTAAATGAATATTCATTTGAAACTAATATTCAAATTTTGGTTGGTCTACCATTTTCATGGTTCCTCTGGAGCTTAGCTTATAATTTTTTTTTTTATTGAAATACAAAATTGGTAGCGAATAGTTTGAACACGATTATACTCCTATGAATATAAGAAAAAAAAATTATATTAATAAGCTTTGAACATTCACTTATAAATAATTTTTATGATTAGATTAAAATATAAATTAATTTGGTGTTTAATTAAATTATAGGCAATTTAAAACAAATAAAATTGTATGGTATGTGATAGATTCATCAATATTATTTTGTTGTTAATTATTCACATATATTATTGGTGAAAATTGTTGGTATTACATAAAAGGGCAACCACGAAGACATTACTAAATACTGTGGGGGCCAAACATTTATTGTCTTGTTAATTTCATGTCCTTGGATTGGATGTGCTACTGGTGATTTCACATCAAACATTCAAATTATCAGTATCATTATTATAATATAATAATTAATAATTTATTATTAAATTAAATAAAAATTACTGTTTTAATTTATAAATAATTATTTTTAAAAAATTTTATATTTAGATTAAGAAAATAATTAATTAAAAATAATTTCAATCAATATACACTAATATATCCATAATTGTTTTTAATTAAAATTTTATCACTAATACTAATAACAAAACAATTAATTAAAAGAAAAAAGTCGATGATAAATGTAAATTTTTTAAAAAATCAATTAATATTATATTGATATTCTAAAATGATAATTATATTGAAATAATTTTTTTCTAAAAAAACAGTTATTCATAAAACGAAGAAAGTATTATTCACTATTATATTAGATAATGTTATTTGATAGCATTATTAAATTTGTCATTGTAAAATTCACTTAAGAGTTTATATATTTAATTCATCCAATATACATTTAATATTTATGTTATAAAATTTAACAAAATAATGAAATTATTTTAATTAATTTATATTATTTAAAATTTAATGAGAAAAGTGGTTTAAAATTAATGAGATATAGAAAAATTATTTTAAAATTTCATATAAAAATATTAGACCAATACCTAACACTTAATTTATAATTATGTATGTGGATTTTCTTGTGGTTAGGAAAAAGAAGAAAATACGACAATCAAATCGTAGAATAAGGAAATCACGTTATCTTCCTGTAGAAATCAATTACTGTTTGTTGCATACAAGTTTCCATTTTTAGTCAGATCTACAAACTCAATAGTAAAGGTTTAGCTGTTTACCATATAAATCCAAACTTCCATTTTTGTTCAAGGGGTAAATTGGCCTTTGGTCTAACAAAAAATTGGGTTGAATCATGGATTTTTTTTTTTAAAAAAAAAATTTGTTGTTTAGGCTTTGAGAATAAAAAAAAATAATTACTTTATTTTAGTTACTGTATGAGAGCCTTTTTAAAATAAAAAGAAAAATTAATGAGCGTGATAGAAAGATAAAAAATTAAAATATAAATAAATATCAATTAATTATTTTATTTAAAATTTTAAAATAAGACCTTATAAGTATAAATTAACTAAGATTTTTTTATTGTCTTTTAATTTAAGCTTCTGATTTAGCTATAAAAATTTAAAAATTAATAATATAAAATATTATTATATTTATAAAAAAACTTGGAAACTGAATAATTTTTTAACATTTATTTAGATGCAACCATTTATCCTACTTGGACTTTATCCCTTAAAGCGTATAAAATGCACGAAGAAAGAAAGAGACACATTGACGCACATTTTACTAAGTCAGAACTAGAAATGAGTAAACAAGCCGTGGCCACGCCCAAAACAATCAACATACAAGACAAATAATCTAATTAATAAAACATAAATTATTGAAATAAAGAGTTGCTAAAACTCACAAGAGGATATATAAGTGAGACCTTGTGCTTGTGGTTTTTGCTGATAATTGATAACTGGGTTTGCCTTGTCGACTGCAAAGTTTTGATCTTTAACCCAACAAGAGAAAAAGCGTACCCTTTCTTTTTTCTTTCAGTTTTAGTGCTAAAAAAGGAAGACGAGTGAACAAAATCTAGGCAACAACTAGGCTGCAGAGTCTTTATTCACTTCTGGGTTTGACCTCGAATTTGATATTCTTTAATATTCACAGAGAGAGAGAGGAGTTCTGATGGCTGGTGTTGGGTCACAATGGAGGGGTTTGAATTTCAGGTGGGTAGGAGCAGTTGTTATTTGTTTTCTTGTAGTGCCATCAATGGTTGTTATGATAGGGGCAACCTTGAAACAAGAAGGTTCCGGTGATACTGAGAATGAAGTGGTCGAGCCTGGTTTTCTGGTCAAAGTACTGAATTTCTTATTGCAGGAAGGCCGATTGGGTTATACTCATGTTTGGCCAGTAAGTCCCATATGCTATATGTTTTTACCCCCTTTTGTATTGGTTTGTTGTGTGGTTCTTTAGTGACTGGCTGATTTTCTGTTTGGCTAGTAAGAAAATTTAGGAGAAAAAAAGGAAATGGGGTCTCATGCTTGAACTTTCTTGTTTTGGGACCTGAAAGAGACTAAACCTTTAATGAACTAATCCTAATTCAACTATTTGTGCTCCCTGTGGTTTCCAGTTGTTGACAAGTGAAAACTAAACTGAGAATAGATACTGGTTAGAAATAAGACATCAAGTTTCATTTCTGTACCGCCTTTATTCAAGGTAAAGTACCAGTATCATTTTGTGTTGTGAAGACTTTAACTGTATATGTTGACACTTGATTCTCTACAATACACTTGCTGAAGTTCTCTTGTTTTCCCCCTTTGTTTTTGTCTTTTGTTGACAATTACGTGCATTTAATTATGAGTATGATATTCACAGGATATCAAATTTAGCTGGCGAATTGTGGTGGGTAGCATAATTGGATTCTTTGGTGCAGCATTTGGGAGCGTGGGAGGTGTTGGTGGGGGTGGTATTTTTGTTCCTATGCTTACCTTGATTATTGGGTTTGATGCAAAATCATCCACTGCAATATCAAAATGTGAGAGAATTCTACCTGTTTCTTATGATATTTATATTACTCCCTTTGTCTCAAAAAGGTTGTCACCTTCTAATTTACACATTGTTTTAAAAAATACATTAAATGTTTTGCCAACTCATGTATTTTTCCATCTGTACCCTTAATTATATTAATGAGACAATAAATGTACTTTACCTTAATAATTAATAAGGGTAAATTAGAAAAAGTGATTACAAATATTTTTGATTTAATGAGAATGAGCATGTGTTTTGGGACATTCCCAAAAAGGAATTGTAGACAACCTTTTTGGGATGGAAGGAGTACTAGTTTTTTTCCTGATGCAAGATGCTTTGGAGGTCAAATGGAAACTCAACAAACCAGAGGTCTCCAAGCGGTATTGAAATTATGATAAGTTTTGAACTTGTCATCACCTTCTCTGTGCATCCATATTTTCAAAAGCTAGGACGTTTGTATCTTTAAGCTAAGTAAATATCATGACATGATGCATGTGTTTATTTTGTTCACTTTGTTCATTGAATTTCTTTCTGTTAGTTCTGCTTGATTGGTTAGCTAAATGTAAATTTCTGCATATGGATTGTTTTCATTTTTGTCTAGTGCTTAAGCATTAGAACCACCTCTAAACAAACAGTAACGCTAAGATCTGCTAATTGACTTTTACTGTTCGATCAAAATTCAAAAGATACTAAGACATGGGAGTCCGTTTCTTTTGGTCAGGTATGATCATGGGTGCAGCAGCTTCAACAGTTTATTATAATTTAAAGCTTAGGCATCCTACACTTGATATGCCCATCATTGATTATGATTTGGCACTATTGTTTCAACCAGTACTGGTGCTGGGAATCAGCATTGGTGTTATATTCAATGTGATTTTTGCTGACTGGATGATCACGGTTCTGCTAATTATTCTCTTCTTAGGTAACAATTCTTTGGAATTCACAATTTTCACTGTGCATTTTCTGAGATAACCTTCTTGATACGTGTGGTTGTTTGCAGTAACATCAACCAAGGCTTTGTTCAAAGGTGTTGAAACGTGGAAAAGAGAAACCATAATTAAGAGGGTAGTGAATCCTTATATATCGTGTTAGATGAAATAAGAAAGTTTCTTGTTATAGTTAATTTCTCTGGTAGCTTATCTCACTTGTCTTTTTCAGGAGGCTGCTAGACGTTTGGCATCAAATGGTAAATTGGTGAAATGATACATTTGTTTCTTTGTTTATGCTTTTGTGAACTTTCATATCTTATACATCTTTCCTTTAGATTAATTTGCTCTTTAATTAGGTGATGGTAATGAAGAAGTGGAATACAAACCTCTTCCTGGAGGCCCAAGCAATGATGCAGGACGAGAATCCAAGATGGCGGAAAAAGAAGAGGTGAGTGTGCTTATATGGTAGTGCCTTTCAATGAGTTAGAATTTTCAGAACTGGCTTCCATAACCATTTCAGGTTTCCATTATTGAGAATGTTTATTGGAAGGAACTTGGACTTCTCTTTGCTGTTTGGTCGATCATCCTTGGATTGGAGATTGCCAAGGTCTTAGTCTCTTTCCAGGTTATGTTAGAAACAATATTTGTCTTAGCTTAAGTCATGCACTAGACTAATCATGAAACCTTTTTCTGTTGGCCGCAGAATAATTCAACAACTTGTTCAGTGGGATATTGGGTTTTCAATCTCTTGCAGGTGCTATGATAATTAGAGGCTAGAGAATTTCTGTTTGTCCTTTTGTGGATGACAATTTAAATACCAAATCAGTAGACTCATAATAGAGGCACTGTCAGGATGAGCTATGAGCTTGATAAAATTTGAAGCTTCTACTGATTCCTTGGTTGCTCACTTTTCAGTTTCCAGTTGCTCTTGGAGTTTCTTCATATGAGGCTGTTAGCTTGTATAAAGGACGGAGGAAGATTGCATCCAAGGGAGATGCGAGCACAAATTGGAAAGTACATCAGCTGATTCTTTATTGTAGCTGTGGACTATTGGCTGGTATAGTTGGTGGTTTGCTTGGTCTTGGTGGAGGATTCATTTTGGGACCACTTTTTCTGGAGTTGGGCGTCCCTCCGCAGGTGCATCCCATGCTTATCGTAAAGATATCAATATTTCTTGGTATTTGGTATTTGATGGCTGATTGCAAATAGCCCTATGAAAGTCCATTTTGGATTTAGAGAAACAGATTGCCTTCTTTTGGAAGAAGAAATAAAGGTCATTAGAAGTTTGAAAGATGGACCTTTAGCAAAAACTACACATTCACATTAACATTGTTTCCACAGTGAAAGTCAATTCTAGAGACAACTGGAATTTATCATGTTAAGAACTTAATATTGGCAGTTATTGACCAGTTAATTAATACTAAATTTTCAAGTTCATGGCAGATCTCATTTCTTGAAAGCTATAATGTAGATGTCAAATGCCACTGCTATGTTTGCCATGACATTTTCTGCATCCATTTCTGTCAGAGTATGATCTCATTTCTTGAAATCTTCATATAGGTGTCAAGTGCCACAGCTACGTTTGCTATGACATTTTCTTCATCCATGTCTGTCATAGAGTATTATCTTCTGAAACGTTTTCCAGTTCCTTATGGTGAGTTACTTAGTTGATCAACATTCCTCATTTCAAAAGCATATTATCAAAACATGAACTCTGACTTTTTAGAGCAAGTTCACATTTACTCTGCTTCAAATTCATTTACGTATTATAAGAATTTTTTAATTTTTAATTGTTGTACAGCTTTATATTTTGTTTCTGTGTCCGCTGTTGCGGCCTTAGTAGGGCAGCATGTGGTGAGGAAGCTTATCAGTATATTAGGAAGAGCATCTTTAATCATCTTCATTCTATCATTCACAATATTTGTGAGTGCAATATCACTAGGTATGTCATCACGAGTCTTTTCTACAAACTGCCGTTTTGACTGTGCTACTAGAGTTCTGTTTGTTTTCATAATTCATTTGTTTAAAATAATTTTTTATTATATTTTTCTATCCAAACAGGTTGGACTGGTATAGTAAACACGTTAGAGAAGATTGAAAAGCATGATTACATGGGATTTGAGAACATTTGCACGTATGAAGCCTAGTCTGGATACCTTTTTCCTCAGCTGTATTAATAACTTTTTCCTCAGTTGTATATTATTGCCTTGCCTTATCTCCTTCGCTTCAAATTTCTCGTTTGCCAGTCAGTGAATCCTAGGATTTTGACCGATGACATAAAAATTCCTGGGACAAATATTTTGCTGTATTTTCCTGTCAACATTTTAAGCGCTGGTAATTATATTCGTCTATTCTCAATCCAAAGCCAAGGTTTTTGAACTGAACACATGGGTTGCAATTTCCTTAGAGCACTATGATAAGGTTATTAATGTACTTGTAATTGTTGGCATGATGCCTCAACAAGCTGCACATTAACTCTAAAAGAGAGAAAGGAGAGTTCTTTTTCCCCATCTTTATGTAAAATAGTTCCCTCTAAAAGACTAGATAACCAAGCCAACCTAGTATTCCCAAATGATTTTGAAATTAACGGTCAAGTGAACTTTCACGTCAAGAAACTAGAAATTTTGAGGTGAGGTAGATAGGTTTCTAGCTCCCACTTAGCTCCTCTCTTGAACCAAATGAAAGGGAAATGGAAGTAAATAAAATCATGAGGAACTTCGAATTGAACTTAAGATGATGACAACAAATGATCAGATGATAGTATAAACCAATCTTTTCTTTGTCATCCAGGCAGTTGAATCAATCAATGACAGAATTTGTTAAGTCGTAAAACAATAGCCCATATCGTTCTTGTTTCTCTTTCTTCCTATGCTGGATCCATTAGTATAGTTGCTAACATGGTAGAAAATACAGGAACTAAAATATTGTCTATTAGACTATAGATCTATTAGGTTTGCTTTTATCATGCACAGCTGCTTGCTGTCGTTGTAACTTTCAAATGTCAGAAAACGCAAGCAAATTTAATTTCTTGATGGACTGTTAACATTTCTTCCAGGATTTCTTAAAGAAACACATCCAGCTTGTGTCGCTTCTCCTCGTACCAAAATTCTGAATATCTTTAATGCCTATTCTATAATTCATCTTTGGTTTCTTGCTCTTTGACTCTTAAATGTTTGTTGATGACTGCTGCCAAGTCCTTTGAGCTAGATTTTATTGAAAGCTTTATCTGCACAGCAAAATTGAATTCATGCATCAGATTACTAAAAGAACTACACAAAATTAAAGGAGTAAAATAAAAAGTAATCTGAAATGAATACATCCTAATTTGATTACCGGATTTGCTTTATCACCAACTGGGTAAAATAGAAGTGTTGGATAGTCTTCTACCTGTAAATAATTAAGAAACACATAATTTTGCTTCTTGGTGTAATATGAATGATCAGTGACCACATAATTTCAATTAACGTACTCAAAATTTTCCCATCAAATTATAGCAACTCATATAAGCCAGAGAATAAGCAACTCCCTGAATCTCCATGGTAGCATAATACACGTAGATCAATGATTTACAATATCCATAAGGTTGTAACACTCATTTTCAAGCTCAATGTAATCACATGATAATTTTCTGTGATAAAAACAACTGCTTGAGACAGAGTCTGACAATTTAACTTTGAGGAGTTCAAAGCATAAACCAGATCATTATCATCTTAGATATTCATCTGAGATTAGCAGAATTGGTGGTGAGCATAAACTTTTATCAAATTTATGCACAGTTCTCCTTGGCCATTTCAGTCTCATCTATGAATACTAAGAAAAAGGTCATCACAGAATTGCAAAATAACTTAAGTATTTTCAATGGCTAGAGTCTCAATTTCATTCAAGCAGAAATTGTAAATAGACAAATAGGGTTATTTATACTGTTAATATGGAATATCTACATACAACACCTAGAACGTGTTTTCTTAGTTAATGCTGTGGCCACAGATGGGTGATAACGGATTTAAAAGGCTTTCAGCTTACCTGCAGTTTTGGATGTTCATTTGCAGAAGCATCTATCTTCGCAAATACTAAGTTTTCTGAAACTTTGAAATGCTTTGCCAACCTCTCAATCTGCTTACTTGTAGTCTCACAATTTATGCACCATGGTGTGTATACCTGTTTTTGCAAAATAAGGATTCTCAGGAACAAAACTGAGATAAATTTCACTTGAAGCAAATGGAAAAATAGTAGGCATACTATTATTATGAACCTTACTAGGCCCTTATATAATGTAGTTAAAGGATTTTCTTAATGAAATGAAGTGATACGGTTTTTCAGAGTTTTTGAGAATGAGTTTCATGGAAATTGGAATTTTTTGGCATTCAAGTCTAATGTTTTGGTGATAGGCATATAACAGAACAAGGGACGCTGTGCCTCATTCTTTTTTGGATATACAAGGAAGCTATATTCCAACATAAGCATACATGCTGATCAAATATCAGTAAAGCTGAAACCTTAGGTAATAATAACAGAAGGAACAAAATCATGCCTACCTCCAGAAGAACATTCTTGGGACTTCTCAACACTAAGTCATCAAAAGTCTTTCCTACAATGATCTGGATTCCTGTCTCGTTCTGTGATTTCGACAATATAATTGAAAATTAAATTAATGAGAATCAAGCTTATATAGAAATTCCAAGCTTTATAGATAGTTGAACAAAAGAAAATGAAATTCTGGATTTCAGAAGGCTAGATGCATAGATCAAATTTTAAACTAAATAAAATAAACCCAGGTGAAATTGCTACCATCTAGACAAGTGTGCTTGATGATATTACTTATGCCTCCAATACTTGTTTAAAGTAATGGTATTACTCATGAAAATTAGCAATTCATACAAAGAATCTTTCCAATTCATACAAAGTCCAAAGTCACTCTATCAAACATACGCTAATGCTCCCAAGTCTTGTCAAACAAAGCGAAAATTAGCAAGTATAAAATTGCCCTCCCATTTGCATTATCACAATCATTAAAAACCTAAAAATAGAGCGAATAATGAGATTAAGCAAGAAAAGAGACTCACATTAGCAGGTATTGGTTGTGATTTAAAGTAAATTGACTGAGTTCCATGGAGAATTCCTGAACAGAATTCCTACAAAACCCCATTCATATCATATTAACCAAGTTGAAAATCCTCAGAAGTGGGCAAAAATTGCAGAAGCCAAAAATTACTTCTATGTTGCTTGGCGTTGGATCTGACTCTAACAAATACTTTGAGCTCACTCTATTGTCAAAAGCAGTCACCTATAAGACAAGCAGAATTAAATATTATCAATTTCTAGTTGAAAGATAAGGTGAGATAACAGCTGCAGTCACCAAAACTAAGAAATAGCTGAAACGGGAAGAAAACAAACAATTGCTAACTCAAAACTAACCACAGTATTTTCTGAATCTTCAAGGCCAAACAAAGTTAAGAAGGGCTTTGCCAGATTTTCATCTGCAATGTCTATATATATGAACATTATCTGCATGCGGAGGACAGATTTAAGAAATTAGATTATCGAAAGGCAATAGACTCTGTCAATAAATCAGCCGAAAAAGTACCTTTGATTTGAATTCCCTAGCAACCTCTTGAAGAGGCCCGACAAGACTTTTGAAATCATCAGCCTCTGCAAAGACCATAACCTGGAAAAAAGAAAAATAAGGCATCACAAGGTTTACCTTATAAATTTTTTTGCATAGTCATTGTTTTGGGTACGACTTTTGATATACAGGAAAAATTATAATTGCTACATAAAATATCACTCAAAGGTTCCGAACTAAGAACTAGGAGGCCTAATTTGGATTCATTGTACAGTCTTCAATTTCCGGTGCAAGTTCTCTTAGTTTAGAACCCAGGCCTAAGCATGGTAGGATACATATTTGATGTAACAAAATATTTGTAACATTTACTACACTCTGTTGCACATTATAGAGAACTCTCACCACAAAAATCGGTGCTTTTTCCATATCACCAGAAATAGTGAGGGGGAAAAAGGTTGGATAGAATGTGACTATGAAAGTGAAGACTGTGGGTCCAAACTGCCTTGAGAAATGCCAATTATCTAATATAAGGTCCCAAAACAAATGGAAATATATATTTGTCAACATATTTGCAGTATCAGTAGTAACTGGGGAGACATAACTTGACAAAGTCACGTGTTGGACTAGGTTGTTCAAACCTAAGTCAAGACATTTTTTTGATCTTGACAATATAGATTGAAAAGTTCTGACGTCAATTTTAAGTGTTGTTTTTGCAGATATTTAGATAGAATCTCATTGTGAGTTGGATAGAAGTGATTAGAAGTAAAAAACTCTAAGTATGAAAATTTGTCTTCAAAATTAGCGACTGCGACTTTGAAAAAGTAGCTGTTGAGATTCAAAAGTCGCGACCTCGAATTTCATTAGCGATCGTGAATTTCAAAAATAACATCTCCATGTTAGACAGACGATTTTATGGTGACAATCGCGTTCGAAAAGGAAAATAGCGACTGCGAATTTTAAAATCCGTTAGAACAATCCAACGGCTAGTGTTTGAAGAGACCAATGGTTTCATACCACGTGGCTTAGCCGTTAGACATAGTTTAAAAATAGCGACCACGAATTCAGTCTCGACTGCTAATTTCATCTGATGGACATTTAATGCAAGATATGTTTAGCACAACTTGGAGATTTGAACATAATTTATTTGTAACGTCTCTTTAGTGGTTATTGCCTATAAATACACCACCAAATGAACTTGAATGCAAGAGGATAATCATTTTGATTGTGCCAAAACTCTTGCAAAGTTAATTCACAACTTTCATTCTTTATTTTTTTGTACATAGTTTAGTGTGAGCTTTAAACACCTTTTGGGTTAGATTATTGAGTTAGCCCGTATATAGAAAACTCTTGTATAGGTTTGAGAGTGAGCTTTAGAAAACTCTTATATAGGTTTTAGTGTTACCCTGAGGAAAATACTTGTAAGATTTGGTGTGAGCCTTGGAAAAACACTTGTAAGGTTTAGTGTGAGTTTAAACACTAAGTTGAATGTGAGCTTGTAAAACACTAGTGATTGAGTGAAATACCTAATTGGTGAATTGAGGAATGAATATAAGGTTGGTTAATACACGAACCACTATAAAACTCTTGTGTTCATTCTTCTCCTACCATTTCTCTAATTTTTCATATTTGTGAACTTCCTCTAAAATCAAAAGTTTAAATTTGCCACCAATTCAACCCCCTCATTCTTGGTGCATTAGGGCCAACAATTAGTATCAGAGTCAAGTCTCAATTTAAGCCTTAATTGTGTAAGAAAAAATCAATGACACAAGAAGGAGTCCACTCTTACTTTAATCTCCACTTTGATGGCAATAATTATACTCTTTGGAAGCATAAAATGAAGATCTATGTTGATAGTGATCTCATCAACTTATGGGATTATATTCTTGAAGAGTGAAAGCCTCAAACAAAGATGGTTGAAGGAGTAGAGGTGACAATTGCAAGAGAAGGATGGAGTGAAGCACAAAGAAAGGCAAATGGGAAGAACAACAGGGCAATAACTATTCTCCTAAGCTCCATGTCAAAAGAAGAAATTGGAAAAATCCAACATTGCCAAACTGTACATGCCATATGGAAAGCACTGGAAAACTATAACTCTTGTGAAATCAAGTAAGTTGGAGATGTATGTGACCGAGTGTGAGCTCTTCATGATGAAAGAGCATGAAAGCATCACCTAAATGACAAATAGACTTCTCTCTATTGTCATAAACATGAAAAGTTTGAAAAGATTTTTACCAACTATGAGGTAAACACTAAAATCCTCAAATCTCTTCCATTGGATAAATTTAGTGCAAAAGCATGCGACATTCAAGAGTCCAATCCAGAAATTGGGAAAGTGCCAACCGATGCTCTCATTGGTAAGCTTCTTACTCATGAGATGACTCTCAAGAAAGAGGAAGAGTTGAAAAAGCTAAGAGAACAAACAAACAAAGAGAAGAAGAAAACT
>CATIWR010307305.1:0-39184 GCA_949677035.1 Omphalea diandra | reverse complement strand
TCCCCCCACCCGCCCCCCCCGCCCGCGCCCCGCCCCCCCCCCAAATATTATAAAAATTGCTTTTAATCCTTAAAGCTTTTTAATTTTTTCTTATATATACATCATGTAGCCCTCCTAAAAATTTTTCAAAAATAATTTTGCTCAAATTTTTAATTTTTTCTTCCACATGTATTTTTACCTCAATTAAATATTTTTTATAACTTAGCTCTTCAAAATTTTAAATATTTGTTTTGTTTTTGTGTACATTATTTTTATTTCTATATAACTTTTTACTTTCTTTTTTTTTCTTTCCTTTATTTTTTGGTTAAAATTTCATTTCTTTCTCTCTATTAACTATTCACTATTGTCGATATCTCAAATAAGTTTTTTTTTTTTTAATGAAATTACATACTATATTATATTTATATGAATCATTTGTTTCCTCAAATTTGAACTAAGTTATCCAATTTCCTCTAAAGGTATCGTATAACTGAATCGCCTGTTTTCAATTTTCGCCCCCCAAATTTTGAATCTTGGGTCTTCTATTGCTCATATGTTGGATTTTCTTTGTAAGCTCGGGCTTTATGACACCTAGCGGTGTTAATTTGTTTATTTAGTCAATTTCAATTTAATTTTCACCAAAGTTAAATTAATCAAATTGTAAATTTATAAAAATTAAACTGTTTAAGAATTGAATCAAACTGAATCCGATTTGATTCACTTTCATCAATTTGATTTGAATCAAATTTTTTTCCACAAAAAATAATTTTTAAAATTTTTAATATAAATTATATTATTTTAATTATTTACGTATATAGAAAATTTTATCTATATACACACAGTATGTAATTCATTAATTTCTCTCTCTCTCTCTCTCTCTCTCTCTCTCTATATATATATATATATATATATATATATATACACACACACACACACACACACACACACACACACACACACACACACACACACAATTCATTAATTTATTTATATTAATTATATAATTCTGTCAAAAATATTATATGTTAATTTTATATATTAATTATATAATTCACATACATTTGAAAACTTAGAGTTTGAGAAAAGGGATAGTTATTATAACCCCCTGACATATTTAACTAAATCATTGATCATATTTTAAAATTATACTATAAACTCTTTCACAATTTTATTGCACTGAATAGTCCTCATTAAATTCATATAAATGCTGAAAAAACTTTTTGGTGTAACAAGGCAAACACAAATGATGACTTAATATAATAATTTGAAAAGTGAGAGACAATTTAATTAAATATGATAAATACTAAGGATTCAGAATAATTAACTGAATAAAATATACAGTTTACTTTTGACTATATTCTTTTTAACTAATGAAAAAATGACATCTTTAATATCAAAAAGACTTTTTAGTGTAATGGGACAAACACGATAGATGATTTAGTATAATAATGAAAAGTGAGGGATGACTAAGTTAAATATGATAAACATCAGAGGATTTAGAGATGGTGACTTATTGAAACAACTTCTCCTTATCAAACAAACGAATTTGCGGTGTTAATTGTATCCAAGAGGAAGTTAGCTCTCGACCGCTACTTTTGGTTAGTTGAAAGAACATAGTGATTATTTTTCTTGGAAGACCAATGATAACATGGCATACAGACTAGCTGTTAGATATAAATGAGGTTTTCTATCACGATTTCAGCAAATTTGGTGTAATAAAAGAAATGGCAACTGCAAATGATCAATCACGATCTCGAAATGTATCTAACATGCATTTAATGCAAGATCTGGCTAGCATGCCTTAGAGATTTGGACATAGTTTCTTTGTAATGTCTCTTTGGTAGTTATTGCCTATAAATACTCTACCAAACGAACATGAATGCAAGAGAATAACAATGAATATGGTCAAACTCTTGGAATTTTATTTCTCAACCTTCAATTCTTTGTATGTAAGTTTGTATTGTTAAGTGTAAGCATTAAACATTATTGTAATTTGATTTAAGAGTTAGCCTAGTTGTAAAACTTTCGTAATAAGTTAAGTGTGAGCCTTTAGGAAACACTTGAGAGGTTTTTGTGTGAGCTTTAAAACACAAGTTGTAATGTTGTGTGTGAGCCACAAAATACAAATTGTACAAGTTTGATGTGAGCTTGGAAACACCATTTAGAGTTAGTGCAATACTCAATTGTAAAGATTAGGGAGTGGATGTAAGGTTAATTAACACCTAGACCACTATAAAATATTGTGTTACCATCTCTTCTCCTGTTTCTTTTATATCCATCTTTCATAACCTTCCCTCTAATTTTTAAATTTACCACTAATTCAACCTCCCCTTTTTAGTGCTCAAGGACTAATAAGTGGTATTAGAGCAAGGTCTTATTAAAACCCTTAATTGTGTGAGCAAAGACAAATGACACAAGAAGAAACCCACACCTATCTCAAGCCATACTTTGATGGATCTGATTATATATATTGGAAGTATAGAATGAAGATATATTTGGACAACGATATGGTGCATCTTTGGGATATAGTTGTAAAAGATGGAAACCTCTTACTAAGGTGGTTAATGGAAATGAATAGTTAATCCCAATGGAGGAATGGGTGAAAGCTCATAGAAGAGCAAATTGAAGAAACAAAAGTGCAATGATAATCCTTCTTAGCTCCTTGTCAAGTGAGGAGAGTAGAAGAGTACAACAATACTTCACTACTCATGGAATATGGAAAGCTTTGGAGAACTATCATGAAGGCACAACCTTGGTAAAGTCCAACATATTAGAGATGTATGTGACAAAATGTGAGCTATTCATGATGAAAGACAATGAAAGCAACACTGATATGACAAATAATCTCCTATCCATCATCATAAACATGAAGAAATTCAAAAGTGTACTCACCAATCATAAGGTAAACACCAAAATACTCAAATCTTTACCTCTTGAAAAGTTTGTTACAAGGGTGTTTAGCATTCAAGAGTCAAATTCAGAAATGAGAAAGGTACCAATGGATGTCTTCATATGCAAGCTTCTTACTCATGAGCTAGCCTTGAAAAAGGATGAGGAAATGAAGAAAATGAGAGGAAAAGGAGACAAGAATGACAAAACAAAAAAGAAGACCTTAGCCCTTAAATTCTCAGCCAAAGACAAAAAGGTAAAAGTTGTCTGAAGTGATTATGATAGTGAAAAAGAAAAGGAGGAGCTAGTTATTCTTTCTAAAAAAATCAAGGAGCTAATAAAAAGAAAGAAGGATAAAAAGAACTTCAAAAAGGCATCTCCTAACCTCAAAGAAAAGAAAATTGAAGTAACATGTTGTGAGTGTAGCCACATTAAATATAATTATCCCAAGCCAAAAAAGAAGAAGAAAGGGGATAAAAAGAAAAAAGAAGAAAAACTTCAAATCCACTTAGGATGACAACTCTAGTGAAGAGGATGAAGATGAGGAAGTAGCGAATCTGTGTTTCATGGCACAAGAGGACTCTTCTACTGAGGTAAGTTCTTCACCCTATTCTAGTGAAAGTTATGATGCATATGATGATGTAGATGATGAACTCTTAGAAGCTCTTACTTTGAGATGTGACAAATATAAGTCACAAATGAAAGCTTACAAAAATAAAAGCTTAAAACTAAAAAATGAGTTTAACTTAAATGAGCTTGTAAGTGAGTTGAGGACTTCAAATGAAGAACTCAAAAAATCTGTTGAGAGTCTTACTAAATCTTCTTCTTCTTCTTTAAATTCCTTAAGAAAGGAAAATGATACCCTAAAAGGAGAGGTAATTGAGCTAAGAAATTTTATTTCTAAGTTTCATAAAGGGAAGGAAGCTTTAGATATATTAATTATATCTTAAAGACCTACCCTAATAAGATATGGTCTAGGCTTCAATAAAGTCTCCTCATCATTTTCACCCCCTTTCACTACCTTTATTAGAGTTTTAGCACTTCAAACATCTAGCATTGAGGTAATTGGGAGGAAGAGTACTCATAACACTAAGCCACATATGCCCAAGGGTAAGGGAAAGACACCTCAAGGCTCAAAGCCTAAGCCTAAAAAGGGTAATCATGCATTCATCTATAATAAGAAGTATGCTCACCTTAACACATATAAAAAATTCTCTTATACTTTTAATCATTCTTGCACATGCTCACATTCTCACCATCATGGTATGAGAAAGCCCCTTACTCTTGCCAAGTTTTATAAAGGAGAAAGACTTACAAGTCTAAGCTCTAATGTTACTATTGTATGAAGTTTGGTCACATAAATACTTTCTGTTATATTGGGAAGGCTCACCTCAAATTAAAGGACCCTTCAAGACCTAGCTCCTAAGGACCCAAATATGCTTGGGTACCTAAATAAAGGTGATCTATTTTTTGGCATGTAGGAATGTATGGCAGCCACCAATAAAGACAATGATTGGCATATGGATAGTGGATGTTTGAAGCATATGATGAGTAACAAAAAGTATTCACAGCCATAAAAGAGAAGGAAGGTGGCAATGTCACTTTTGGGAACAATGTCAAGGGTAAGGTAATTAGCATTGGAACAATAGGTAAGAATGGTTATTCACTTATTAGCAATGTTCTTTTAGTTGATGGTTTACAACATAATTTGTTATGTGTAAGTCAATTATATGATAAAGGTAATAAAGTCACCCTTGACTCTAGAGAATGTCAGGTTACCACTTTAATGGATAAGAAGGTAATCTTTAAGGGTAAAAGGAGGGGCAATACCCACCTAATTGACTTAGACAATTTGGCTAACTAATCTTTCAAGTGTCTTGTAACTCTTAGCAATGAAGTTTGGCTTTGGCATAAAAGATTTGGTCATGCTAGCATGAAGCACCTGCAAAGCCTATCTAAAGGAGAGCTAATGGAAGCTCTTTCCAAGATAAAATTCTCAAAGGACAAGATTTGTGGACCTTGCCAAATGGCAAAGCAACATCAAACTTCCTTCAAAGCAAAAAATGTTGTAAGGACACAACTTATCCATATGGAATTAATTGGACCTACTAGGAATGCTAGTCTAGGTGGAAATTATTATGCATTTGTCATAGTTAACGATTAATCTAGGTTTACTTGGGTGTTCTTCCTAGTCATAAGAATGATACTTTAATGCTTTAAAAGTTTTGCAAAAAGAGTTCAAAATGAAAAAGGTTACTTTATCTCTTCTATAAAGAGTAATCATGGACAAGAAATTCAAAATCAATCTTTTGAAACTTATTATTTAGAGAATGAGATTTCTTATAATTTTTCTACTCCTAGAACCCAATAACAGAATGGTGTTATAGAGAGGAAAAATAGAACATTATTAGAGATGGCTAGAACTATACTCAATGAGTATTTCTTGCATAATTACTTTTAGGCCGAGGCCTTCAATACTTCTTGTTATATTACTAATCATGTTTTCAAAAGACCCATTCCCAACAAAATCTCTTATGTTCTTTGGAATGGTAGAAAACCTAAGATTTCATACCTTAGAGTTTTTGGATGCAAATGCAATATTTTAAATACTAAGGACAACCTTGGAAATTTTACCTCTAAGACAAATGAAGGTATATTTCTAGGCTACTCCACCTCTATAGGGTTTTCAATAAAAGTACTATGGTTGCTGAAGAGTCTATGAATATTGTGTTTGATGAATCTAGTAAACTTGATCGTGAAAAATGTTCTCTTATTGATAGTCTTACAAGTGACTTTGAGAATTTGGAGATATCTTCAACTTTAAAAGAAATGATGATTAGTCTTGAAGATAATAAGTCATCAAAAGAAGAAAAGGAATTCCAACTATAATAAGTGGAAATTCCATCACAAGATCTTCCCATGGATTAGAGATTCTCTAAACATCACCCAAAGGATCTAATCATTAGTGAGACATCCAAGAGAGTAAGTACTAGATCTTGCATTTGTTTCTCAATTTAAGCTAAAATCATTTAATGAAACTCTTAATGTTGAAAGTTGGGTGATTGCTATGCAAGAAGAACTCAACCAATTTGAGAGAAACAAAGTAGGGGAACTAGTTCCTAAGCCTAAGGAACATCCTATTATGAGATGCAAGTGGGTGTTTAGGAACAAGTTAGATGAGCAAAGTTTCATTACTAGGAATAAAGCTAGATTGGTTATAAAAGGATACAACCAAGAGGAAGGCATTGATTATGATGAAACCTATGCTCTCATAGCAAGATTAAAGGTCATTAGGATTCTCTTAGCATATGCTTACCACATGAATTTTAAACTCTTTCAAATGGATGTTAAAAGTGCATTTTTGAATAGATTATTCAAGAGGAAGTTTATGTTGAAAACCTCCTAGTTTTGAATCTCATGTTTTTCCAAAACAAGAGCTTGGTATGAAAGGCTAAGTTCATTTTTTTTTTACAAAATAATTTTAAAAAAGGCAAGGTTGATATAACTTTATTTGTCAAAAAGCACAATCAAGACATACTCATTGTACAAATCTATATTGATAACATTATATTTGGTCCTACTAATGAATCTTTTTGTGAAGATTTTGCTAAGTGTATGACTAAGAAATTTGAGATGAGCATGATGGGAGAGCTTAAGTTCTTCCTTGGTCTACAAATCAAATAAACTAAAGAGGACATCTTCATCAACCAAGCTAAATATACAAAGGATCTATTCAAGAGGTTTGGAATGGATGGATGCAAAATAGCGAAGACACCAATGAGTGCTACCATCAAGCTAGACAAAGATGAATCTGATAAGCCAATTGATAAGAAGAGATATAGAGGTATGATTGGTTCTCTCCTCTATCTCACAGCTTTTAGACCCAACATTATATTTAGTGTATGCATGATTGCTAGGTTTCAATCATGCCTTAAGGAATTTCATTTAAATACTGTTAAAAGGACTCTTAAATATTTACAAGGCATATTGCATTTAGGGTTATAGCATCCTAAGAATTCATCATTTGGTCTTTTAGGGTATTTAGATGCAGATTATACAGGTAGTTTATTAGATAGGAAGAACACTTTTGGCACTTGTCAATTTATAGGAGAATGCTTAATTTTTTTAGTTTAGTAAAAAGTAAGATTCAATTCCTTATCCACCGCTGAATTAGAATATATGGTGGTGGGTTATTATTGTACCCAAGTTTTTTGGATGAAACAAAAACTTAAGGCTTATGGCAAAGTTGTTGACCACATTCCCATCAAAAGTTACAACACAAGTGCAATAAAATTTTCAAAGAATCCCATCCAACACTTTAAGAGCAAACACATTGACATTGGGCATCATTTTCTTAGAGATCATATCCAAAATGACAATGTAGTGTTGGAATTTATTGACACTAATCATCAACTTGCAGATATTTTCACTAAACTCCTAAATGAAGAAAGGATGAACTTCATTAAGAGGGAGCTAGGGATACTAGTTGGAAGCTCCTTAGGGTGAAAAATTGATCTTTACTCACATTCTTCATTGTGTTTGTCACTTTGATTGATTGAATGATATGTTAGATAATTATGAATGTTGAATTACTTTAGATGTGTTAATTTTTTAAGCTATTGAACTTTACTATGCCTATTTGCTTGAGTTAATCATCATTACAATAAGTGGATCACATCTAGAAAGGCAAATTCTTATTCTTTCATGTCTTTCTTTTTGTTCTGTAATTCGCGGTTATTATTTACAAACACTCATTCATTTTTTGTCAAGTTTCTAATTCACTATCGCAATTATAAATCGCCACTGCAAATTCTTTCAAAATTCAAATTCTTTGATCATTGAGGTTTTTTGAGGAATTTTTATCTGTTACTCACAAAATTTGTAATTAGCAGTCGTGACATGCCATTAGCGATCGTGATTTTTAGTAACTATCAGACTTCGATTGATTTGACTGTCAATGTCAACCCCTCATTTAATGCAATTTTTACTATTTTTTTTTACCATTTTCCATTAGGTTTCTACCCATTTAAACCATCCTAACACTTATCTTTTCTACTTTTAACTTCTTTCTTAATCTATAACTCATTTCTTCTCTCAAATCTTCCAAACTCTCTTAACTTCCCTCAATGACTCCTAAGAAACTAACTAAAGTAGAGAAAGGAAAGGGCATTGCCCAACCTCCTAACCCTCATGCCCTTCACCTAATGAAGGGAATAACTAAAGAAGAAAAGGATAAGTGCAAAGCCAACTCCAATAAGATAATCTAAGCAAATAAGATTCCTTTTACCTTTCTCTTTAAGTCACTTGGAATCAAGGATGAATTCATGTCTTTCTATTAAACTTAGGGTGGAACGAGTTTATATTTAGAAATAAACTCGGGTATAAGGAAATTATCAAGGAGTTCATGTGCACTATCACTTTAAGTAGGAGTATCGAATCGAAAACAGGTTCGTATGGGTTAGTTTTCAGGGCTTTTAGGGACCCTCATTTTACTATCTTCAACTAACTTTCTAAGCTATTTAATCTTCAAGTAGGAGATGATATTTCATTCATCGTCTTTGCACTTGATATCATTTATTTTGAATTCTAGTCAGAGATATCCACTGAAACCAAACATGATCCAAAAATATCTCTGGCCAAATACATTCGAAGCCTTCTAAATTGGCTTCTTCATCGCATTATTACCTTTTAAGTAAATGCTAGAGGTGATGGGAATGAAAAAGTTTTCCAAAAAGACTTGGCATTTTTGTTTTGTCTGATAAAAAACAAGCCAATCCAAACCGCCTAGTAGCTTGTGGATCAATTGATTCACATGAGTACCAAACCTAAACATCCCCTTTCATGTCATAGCCATCTACTATTATGTGAGAGCCCTTAATGAGGAAAGTGAAAAATTCCTCACTAAGAAATACTTGCCTCCCAAAACTTCCTTAATTTGCCCTATCTCATAAATGTCAAGGCTATCCATCCAGATACTTACATTTACACTTTGGGGTTTATTGGGCTAAGAAACATGAAACTACTCAAGCTTAAAAAAGAAAGAGGCTTGTGATAAAGGAAGGTGCCCAACCAATCTTATCTCCTAAGCTCAAACTAAAATCCAAAACTTATGTCATTTCTCTCTCTTCTATTAACAAGAAATTAGACAAGGTGATGTGCATGATAAAGTGGAGATTTCTTCTTCTTTCCCACCTTCACAACGATTTAGTGGACCTTCAAGAGAAGGTGGGTGCAATATCTTGCCATCTCCCAGACTTTGAAGATTAGGAGGATACTCTAGAAAAAGAGGAAGACCAAGGGGGTGGAAGAAGGAGATGAAACACAGGGTAAAGGAGCTGAGGATGTTAGAGATGATGGCAACTCTCTAATTTTCTAGTTTTTCTTAGGCTTGTAATTTTTTTTTTCTTATAGCCTAAGATTGTGATCTTACAACTTTATATTTATGTTTATGTTTGTCTATGACTATATCAATGAAATTTCAAGCTTTTGTTCCCTTTATGGTTGTTCTTTATTTGCATCACTTTATACTCATCTTTATCATTATCTTGTTCTTTGTTTTTAATCTTGACAAAGGGGAAGAAAAATAGTGAAAGCTATTGTATGACATAATTAAGGGGGAGTGTAATTTGAGGGAAGCAATCTAACTTAGTCTATTTGCATTTAAAGTTTAAATTGGCATTTTACCAAGTTTAATAAATTAAACTAAGTTAGTCATTTCAACTTCACACTTATGCAATTCTTTATCCTTTGCAAAATCAATCTACGTTGCCAAAATAAAAAAAAAAGGGAGATTGTTGGACTAGGTTGGTTAAATCTAAGATAAAACTCTTTTTTGATCTTGGCAATGTAGATTGACATGCTCTAACATCATTTTTAAGTGTTGTTTTTATAGTTTTTAAGATAGTTTTGCATTGGAAGTTGAATAGGAGTCTAAGTCTGAAGCATTATGAAAGACATCCTAATTCAAGGTCAAGAATCTCTAATTCGACTGCTAAATAGCAAAAGGAATGAATGACTTGGGTTTAAACTAATTTGCGAAGCAAATCGCTGCCATGACTTAACTAAGAAAGTAATAAAGATCAAACAGTTGAACTCGCGTTAACCATTGCGTTAAGAATCACAACCATGACTTTTAGAGTTGTCTGGAGGGAACCAAGTCTATAACCAGAGCTTGCCAAATGTCCAAGATAACCATTAACATATCAAAATTCATGAGGATGAAATAGTCTTCGAGACTGTGACCTATTGAAGCAACTTCTCATTATCAAACAGATAAATTCGTGATGCTAATCTTATTCAAGAGGAAGTTAGCTTACGACTACGACTTTTGGTTGGTTGGAAGAACACAATGAATAATTTTCTTGGAAATGATAGCATGCCACGTGGGCTAGCCGTTACATACAAATGAGGTTTTCAACCATGATTTCAGCAAATTTGCTGTAAGAAGAGAAATCGCAATGGCAAATGATCAGTCACGACCGCGAAATGTGTTTGACAGGCATTTAATGCAACATATACCTAGCATGACTTAAAGATTTAGACATAGTTTCTTTATAACAACTCCTTAGTGGTTATTGTCTATAAATACTCCACCAAATAGACATGAATGCAAGACAATCACATTCAATATAACCAAACTTTTGCAATTTTGTTTGTTAACCTTCAATTCTTTGTATGTGAGTCGGTATTGTGGGGTTTAAGCATTAAACACTATTGTAATTGGTTTGAGAGTTAGTCTAATTGTAAAACTTTTGTAATAGATTAAGTGTGAGCCTTTGGGAAACACTTGAGAGGTTTTTATGTGAGCTTTAAAACGCAAATTGTAAAGTTATATGTGAGCCCTAGAACACAAATTGTACAAGTTTAGTGTGAGTTTAGAAACATCATTTAGAGTTAGTGGAATATCCAATTGTGAAGAATTAGAGACTAGATGTAGGGTTAATTAACACCCGAACAACTATAAAATATTGTGTCACCATCTCTTCTCCTACTTCTTCTATATTCATCTTTCATAACTTTCCTTCCAATTTTTTACAACCAATTCAATCCCATTTCTTTGTACTCAAGGGCCAACACAAGAGACTGGGTTGGAAAACGTGAATTATACTATATCCATTTTGCAAATATCAATTACTATGAGGTGTTCAACATTGTTGTTAGAAAAATTAACTATTCAACAAAAAAATTGATATATTGAAAATTACTATATGAAAAAATAGTTATATGTTTGATAACAAAAATTGAAAAGTGATTTTGAATAAAAAAGCAAAAAACTGATTATAAGTGTTTGGTAAACTATAATATACTCTAAAAATAAATTTTGACAAATGAGAATATCAATATTTATATTTATATTTATGTTTTGATGCTAGCATCATTGAAAACTTATTAGTTGTTCGTAAGGGAGCAGTGTAGGAAATAAAAAGAAAAAAATCTGATGGAGTATTTCTAATTGATTTTTAGGTAATTATTATTAAGCTAAGGGGACATTTTTGTTCATCCATAAAAAATTTTTTTAGCTAACCATGTAAGCTATAATCTACTATCTAGATAAGTTTCAAAAACCAACTTATCAAATAATCAGATTATAGTCCCTTAAAAAATTGATTATCA
The DNA here is from genome assembly GCA_949677035.1 of Omphalea diandra. Classification (NCBI taxonomy): domain Eukaryota; kingdom Viridiplantae; phylum Streptophyta; class Magnoliopsida; order Malpighiales; family Euphorbiaceae; genus Omphalea; species Omphalea diandra. The sequence goes on along the minus strand of CATIWR010307305.1, from coordinate 27,703 downwards.
AATCTGATTGTAATTACCAAACACTATTAATAGTAATTTTTAACTGAAAAGGCTGATTTTTTTTAATGCCAAACACCCTTTATATCTATTTTGCAACTATCAATTCTTTCTTTTTTTTCCTGGTGAAATTTTAGTGCGTATAAATATAATTTATGGTAGACAACGTTCAATAAAATGAACCTAACTCTATAATACTGATATATAGCATATTAAAATGAAGTACTTCATCAGTTATTTCTTAACGAATTCTACACTTATTTTAATTTTGTCCCCCTCTGGTATTATTTCATTTCTAGCTGAATTTGACTTAACAAGTGAAATTTCAAGATTTCATCAACGAATTTCCAGGCTGCGAATGAGCGCTTAATACAAAAGAAAATGTAGCAGAAAAAGCTCCAAAGATATGTCCAAATTGCTAGAGGTAATCACTAAGCAATAGAAGTCCAAGAGGTAATCACTAAAATTTAAACCCAAGATACAATCCAATCCTACATCCACTAATAGTGTGCGAATTATATCATGAATCTCTGTTATGGTACTTTGTCATTTAATGATACAACAGATTTTTTTTAGTGTTATTTTGAAAGTTTAGCATGTGTTTTTAAATTTATTAGCTGTTATTAATAGATGTTAACGAGATTTTATATTTAGAGTTTATCTTTATTGTTACAAATCTCTCTTTTGTGTTTCCATTATCTATTTTTCGAGTTTTCCATCTTGTTCATTCCTCTCTTCTTTTGAGTTTCCATTATCAGTTACTTTTTTTTTTTTACGATTCTCTCTTCTTATTCTTATTATATGTTCTTTGATTATCTATTATTGGAATGAATTTATAATTAATACCAAATAAACATATAATTTAGAAAAAAATAAACCTACAATATATTCATAATGAATCTACAATTTATAAAAAAAATAAACTAACATTTTATAAAAAATAAGCTTACAATTTACTGATAATAAATATACAGTTTATACCAAATGAATCTGTATTTTATAATAAATGAATCTATAATTTACAAAAAACGAACTTACAGTTTTCAAAAAATGAACTTACAATCTACGTTAAATCCACAAAATCATTATATATAAATTTAGATAATAAATAAACATATAGTTTATTACTAATGAACCTACATTTAATAAAAAAAATAAATCTATAGTTACTGATAATAAATCTACAATTTATACAAATTGAACTTATATTTTATAAAAAATAAACTCACAATTTACAAAAAATGAACATACAGTTTTATAAAAAAGTAAATTTAGAGTTCATTCAAAATGAACCTGCAGACAAAATATCAACGAACCTGTAGACATACAATAATGAATCTGCAAAAGGTACTCATTATTTTTGTTTATTAATTGAGTGTAACGGACGTTAATATATTCAAGTGAGAAGATGCGTGTTCATTCTTTCGTTCGCACAATGGTGCATGGTATAAAAACCCCTAATAATCACTAATAACAGTATATCGAGCATAACTACTGCAAATACGTTTTTGTTTTTGTGCTCGCTAAATTACTTTCAATATGGTAAATTTCTAAATATATTCTTAGCTATTCATGAAACCAATTCAATCCCATTATCAATCATACTAAGAGCTTATTCCAAAAACCTCATATATGAACTTCAAAATTAACATTCAACTCACAAGAATCAATTCAATTTGGAAAAATCTATTAGGAACGAGAATTTCTTCTAATCTCTCAACAAACATGCTCACAGATAATCATTGGATTAATCATTTAGTAACATACATCCTTCAAAAATATAGATAAAGCTTCAAACACTAACCCCTTTATAACTAGCCAAGGAGTAACATAAATAGGGGATGCAAACCAAGAGGTAGCATATATGCCTAGTACATCAGAGAACACAGAACTAGATGTAAATTATAATGGAAAAAATAAAAAAATAAAGCCCATCATTCTATACCTTGAATTTTTCCTCCTCCCAATATCCGACAGTCTGTATCATCACTAGAAGATTACAAATATTATGGTAAAAGACTAACAAACCTTGTGGTAATGGACAACAGCATGTGAAACCTTGCCATAATACACAAAAGCCTATTCAACATTGATGTATTGAATGAAAGCAACATGTGAAAACAAATGAGAACCAAAAATCACCATGTAACTCGAGGTGCTCTAGCCACCTAGCAAAATTGAACTATACAGCAAAACGAAGTGCTGCTTTCTCCGTTTTCATAATTTATGTCCTAGAGGAGGTGGTTAGTAAAATTTGCGGAGATGAAAAAGAAAACTATTGATGTTTTAATGAAGGAAGCAAGCATTCATAGATACGCTCCATTCGTGATGTCACCACAAGCTTATATGTAGTTTGAAGGCTCGGTTTGCCCAGATCAATTATATCCTGCCTCAAACTGATCAACAAGAAAAAAAAAAAAAAAAAAAAAAAAAAGTTAGCTCCAGAAAAATTCATACACCTTACCAACCAGATACACTGACTTTATATAATATGTGAACTTGGCAGACTATACTAACCATTGCCATTCACCAGTTGCTTTTGCATGCCTCTCAACAGCATGAAACAGGCGATCTAAACTGTATAACACCAATCCAAACATACTGTGCGACTCTTTTTTCTGAGGAAAAAAAAAAAGGTAATGCACTTCCAATAACTTATTTATTAGATCTATCCTCTCTGGCTCTCTCTCTCTCTCTCTCTCTCTTCCTATGTATTAAATGGTCTTAACTATTAAGCCACTGAATCACACTGAGTTCTTGAACAGTGGCCGCTAAGTCCCCTTTCTTTCTTATGGCACATGCAGTAAACAAGTCAGGCTCCACGAACAGAAATGGTGTCACTCTCATTGGTTGAAACAATGAGTAATTGCATGTCACATGCATAGGCAAAGCCAAAAGCAAATGTGTGTAATGGTGGTAAAGAAGAATTAGTAAGACCCTTGAGCTTTTGGCAAGGTGTAAATGGGTGCAGTGGATTAAAAAAGGCAACAGGTCAGGTACAAAGCAGGTTATTAGATACACATACCCACCCCCATCTCATTTCAGGGTGGGGTTACGGTGGGTATTACCAGTTATTCTTTTAAATAAAACTACACAAATGTTATACAGAAAACATTTTTATATAATATATTTGCACCTTATTTATATATAAAAACAATAGGGTGCATTTTAGCTAAAATATTACTAACAATATTTAAGAAATACATAACAATATATATAAAAGAAGTGTCACAAAGCGCCATACTAGCTGTAAAAGAGGGTATTTAAAGGGGCAGGGAAAAATTGTTATCCCTACTTCAGACCTCTGTACAAGCAAGAGCACTAATTCTGCAGAATGGTGCTGAAATATTTGTATAGTAAAAAATACGTAAGTTAAAAAAAATTGAAAAATAAATGGAAAAAACAAACGATTAAAATCCCATAAACACTTTCAAAGCAAACACTGGCCAATTAGAGAAATTCTTTAATATTCGCAACCGTTCACAAAAAAAAAAAAAAAAGAACTCTATTTTGAAAAAATATTCAAATATTACAGACGGCCAAGAAATAAGTTAGTGACTAGTGAGAACATTACAGAAAGAACAAAGCGGTAGCATGAAATGTAACTTCAGCCTTAGAATCTCAATTAGATGGCCAAGAAACCACTTATAACAAGTGTGAACTAGTTTCTTACCCGTCCTTGGTCAACAAATGCTTGGTACTTCATAATCCTTTTCTCAACCTCTACTAAGAGTAGCCTCCTTTGGCGCCTAGCAATTCTCCCTCTTCCCTCCGCTTTAGTATCCTTATTTTGCAACCAAAATAAGATGAAATAGCATAAAAACCACCAATAACATGATAGACCTTGTAACTAGACAAATTTGCCAAATTTAAACACTATATCAGAAATATATAAAAATTGATTGTGATGAAATGTTTAGCATAATCTATTGATCTCCATTAAAAATAAGGATCAGGGATCCAAAGTCTGCAAATGCAATTATCCAATGTCTCACAATTATTTAAAAGTAACAAGACAAAATATCAAAAAAAAAAATATGAGATCTATATCATAAACTAAAGTTTTAAAGGAAAGGCAGCAAACTCCATTAAATCTAACAAAAGTTGGGCCCCCTAATAAAAAAAACCAAATTTTTTTTTTTAAAAAAGTACATTTGCAGAGATATTGACTAAATAATCCACACACCACTTTTTTTTTTTTTAATTCAAATAACTTCCACATTTTTTAATCGTCATTTTTATCACAAAATACTTTTTAGTTGACAAGAAAGGGAGGAGATCAGTTGATAAAAATAAATTTTACCTCACTCACCTTTCTGTAATGTAAAATAAATCTTCTACAAAATTTAACAATGGTCAATTTTGGTCATCAATACTAGACTATCAATAAGAAATGTTACTCACTGCAACTATGAATAGGGAATGAAGCCATGACTTATGACATCAAGCAACATAAACATGGAATCATGTTAAAAAATTGAGAAAAATGAAATCAATGATTCCAGAACTCAAGTGACCAGAGCTATCAACTCATGCTGAAATAGGTGGATTACAGAACCATTTAGCCAGTACAGCGTATCACACCATCCATAATGTCCTATACTCATCAATAGATAATTCCATTCAAGGAATAGACATGGGAAAAAATCAAGAGAATGTACAATTTCTTACCTGTTTAAACCATGCACGCACTAGCATTAGCAGCATAAGAGAGAAAAAAAATGCTGGCAAGGCAGCAAGAATAGCAAAGTTGATTTCATTTGCCTTGAGAATCTGATCCAGTTCAAGCATTGCCCTGTTCAAATATTAAGGCAATCAGACAAGCTAAACAAAGACAAGTAAAATTTGACTATCTATCGAAGGTGGTAGTTCCTGAACTCACGTCTCGATGTCCAGTTTTAGCTTCTGAACCTGAAAACAAGACAACCCACCATAACATAACTAAAGTTTCAACCACAATTTTCAAGTTATAGCAGCCTGTAGTGTAGTACCTGGATGAGCAAAGCACGAGCAAGTTCACCACTTAGAAGATTTTGAATGGGATGCATTAGTTCCTTTTCATACCTATATTTTAGAAAACAAATGAACTTACTATCCATTCAAGGAAAAAAATCAGAAAACAAAATAACAGCAGCTTAGCGAAAGTGGCATTGCAAATAACGCTAGATAAATATTTGTATTGATATGTTAAAAGTATAAAAGGACTAATGAATTTGATTACACTGTGTAACAAAGGTCGAAGGAATTTACTACATTGCAAATGATTCAGCACTAAAGATCTGCAATACCTATAAGCCTTCAGATTGGCCTACCAGACTGGACTTTTGCACCCTTTCAGAAGATACATGAAGGGTCATTGCAATTCATTTGTATGAGATCAATGTGCTTCAATTTTGAATGAAGTTAGAATCAGTCAAAAGCAGGGATGGCAATGCTTCCTTCATCCTGCAGGGATCCGCCCAAATGGGGTGGGGAACCCCCGCCCTTTCACCCCCATGGACAAGGGTGGGAATTACACCCTCCGCCCCGTGGGTCCCAGGCGGGGGGGGGGGGTGAGACCCTCGAAGCGGATCCCCGTAGGGACCAAAAAAAATTAAATACATTTTTTAAGTTTTTATATTTATTAGATGTATATACAAGCATTTTGTGTATAATTATATATTTTTGTATATTTATTAGTTTATACTATAAAAATATTTTTATTTTATAATTTACTATATGATATTTTTCAAAAAAAATTAAAAATAAAAAAATAAAAATTTTTGCCTCTCGAATTCCTGCAGAGACGAGAGAGGCAGGATGGCAGATTGTCATTCCTAGTCAAATGAAAGTAGACCACATATATGTTCAACCCACTAAAACATAGATATGTTATGTGCATGCACCTACAGGCATAAACAGCCCATAATCAGATTTGTCTAGTGCAACACCTTCAGAAATTCCATAGCATTTAAAAAGAATCATTTAACTTCTACATGTAATAAACCAACACAGCCAAGAAGAAACTAAATGCTGGCTTTTGGCTTTTGTTGAATTAGACTAGGCTGTTCTGGGTCTCATTTCTGAGTTTCTATTCAATGTCTAAGAGTTGTTTGATTTATCGTTTTTCAAGCTTTAAGATCTCGTATCTATGTATCTCTTTTGACTAATTAGAGAGAATTCCTTGCAAATATTTTTCCATCAGTGGTTCTTCGGACTATTCTGATGCAATTAAACCCTAGGGCAATGTGACAAGACCCATGGTCTAATTGCCTAGAAAATATAAGGTATGAATCGGCAGCAAAGCTTCCACATTTTCATCCTTTCTTTGTTTTTGAATAAATAGGTTCAGAATTAAGATCTGATTGCTTCCATGAAATCCTAGAATTAAATGTTCAACACCCTACTCAACTCTACTATATAGGAGATAAGGGTAACACCACTCCATAAACAGTTACCTATTACCACACAGTTGTAAAAAGGCACAAGGTGCGCTAAGGTGCAGGGGGGGTAATATGGATAGGAGCAGGCGTGTGCTTAGGTGAGACGAGGCACAAAAAAATCAAAATTAAGACTTGCTATTTGAACAAAATTTAATATATCAACATTATATATTAAATATCTTACCTCATACATGGAAAACGAAGAAAATATATCTAATGTGAAAATTTCTTGGCTTCGATTAAGAAAAAGCTTGAACTCACATATTTCTAATTTTTAAAAAAATAATTAGAAGTAGTTTAAAATGACTGCTGTTTTTTAATTTCCAAAACCATTTAACAATCTCTCTCTGAAATAGTTTCTTCTTATTAGTTTGCGTTTTTAAGTATTTTCCATGTATCTTTCTTTATTGGGAAAGACCAATTAATTATTTAAAATAAATAAAATATTGAAGAAAACCACAGGTTTGAACAAACACAATGAGTTTCAGGTTAAAAAAGAAAAAGAAAATCAAGAGATGAGTTAGTTAGAAACAAAGCCAAGACATCAGTACAACAAAGTATCAACATAACTTAGAATCCCAGAGAGGTTGGATGAGAGAAACAGAAACTAACTAAAACCAGAAGGAAAGAGAGGAACTTGACCCGCGTCAATGTCGGAAATGGAATGGCTAGCGTCTATGAAGCATTGACACTTCTTGAAAGTTGACATATGGGTCTTAAATATGCCGAGGACACGCCTGGACTTTTTTTTCTTTCTTTTCTGCTGGGGACATGCAGAACAAACGCCAGGGACACGGGATTTAAAATTTTTTAATCAAATTTGAAAAAGTGGGTCTTTTTAAAAATAACTCTAAAAATATTGGTTTAAATAATAAAAACAGAATTGTTGACATTGTGAAAACACTAGCACCTTGGGGGCTCTGTTTTTCTCACCTCATCCGATTCTTTCTCCTCTTTTTTCCCTCTCTAAGGCAGAACTCTAGCCACTCTATCCCTATTGCTTAGGAGCGCTATCCCTACTACTTATATATATATATATATATATAGACACAAACATACACCCCATGTCCCTGCCATACCCATGTCTCACTTTTTTAGAAAATGCCGTTTCTCGTATTGGTACCCATACCCGTATGCATATCTGTGTTGGTGTTTCACAGGCCAGCAGCGTCTGGCAACCCCAGAGGAGGTGATTTGGTCAGATTTAGGCAACTTTCCCAGCGAATTTCCAGCACATCAACACCAGATTCTGGTAGATCAGCAAATTCTGAGTCTCAGTGCCAGAGACTTTCCGATGAAAGTGATTGTCGGAAGTGGAAAACAAAAAGCCACACCTCTCTTGCATATTGCATCCCGAATAAAGAGCACGCCTAGGCCCATAAGGTGTGTGCCTGTTGAACAGTGCCTACCTTTCTCTAGCAGAGGCACTAGGGCTAGCGCCCCATGTGCCTTAGGCATGCTTCAAAAGCTGATCTCGAAGAATACAAAGAACAGCATGAGTAATGCCTCCTGATATAAACTCCAAATAATTTCTTTGCACATGCTAATTTTTCTGATTTCTCCTCCTTCAATGGATTATGGCCAGGAAATGAACTCACATGCCAATACCAAGCTTCCTTGTTCCCACCAAAAGCTTTAAACCACTAAACTTTGTTGTCAAGCAGCTTTTTATTAAAGCAAGAAGGTGATATTATAGACAATTTCCTGGCGATATATTAGCAGAGTGGTCCCCTAGTTACAAAGAAAGGCATCATAATGAAGGAAATGTGAAACATTGAAGGCAAAATCTGCTTGTTTGACATGCTTTGGTGGGGAAGAGATAGCAAAGATATTCCAAGATGTGTTTCCTATTCATTCCTACTCAGATTCCTTATTCCTTCATTTTTAGGACCTAATGTAAATTTGTTTTCATCCTCAGTCTCAGTCTCACTCACCCTGACCCCCCTTTTCATTTAAAATTCCAGAGCTTCATGCACATGTCTAGTGTATAGGAAATGTTCATACATCACTGGTGACAGATGGGAAAAAGCAAACAGTAAAAGTACAAAGGGACTGAAAATAGTAATTATTTCAACTTTAGTGCTGTTCTTCATGCAGCTTTTTATTACTTGACAGCCTCCTTATTTCCAAATATAATCATAGGCAACCACCATAAGCTTAAAAAGGAAAAGTACATACCTGGCCATAACTATTTCGAGCATTTCCTGGTCTGATGCATTCTCTGGAAACTTTTGACCTTTTGTCTGCTCGCTAAAAGCCAATAACATTCTGTAGTCATGCAAATAATTAAGTGTCATTAAATGAAAATTGAGCTCAACAAAGCAAACTATTTGTTGGAAGATTGCAGATTGAAAACAATAATAACAATAACGTTCTGCTTAGTGATTCACTTGCCTTTTTAACCATGATGTGCATGCTAGTCGCAAAAAATGTTCCCAATCACCATGTAAAATTTATTCCATATGACTAGTACCAGAATTTCAACCTCCCACCAATGAACATTATTATTGCAAGCATAACAAATCCTCAATGGCCTAAAGTTTTTGTTTTAATTTGTTTATAATAATTAGTAACTAAAAAAGCATTAAATGATACAAGCAGTATGCAAACCATGTGCAGAAGGCAAAGAAAAGCATATTGATGTTAAGCAAAACGATCAACATGATTTAATGCCACTCCAACCTTTCTAAAAACAGTCCTAATATCAAAAGGAAGAAAAATATCCATACTGTGGAGGCCAACTAAATCAGGATTGTGGCTAAGTATGCAAATAGATAAAATATGCTAATAGTTTAAGGCCACATATGTTATTCTTTCCAAAGCTCAATATCCTTCAGTGCTTCATCATGGAATATTTTATGCATTATTCATCATCCCTTTGTTCTCAATTGTCATAATCAAGCTTGCAATAAATTCTTAAAGTACATCTAACCAATGAATTTTAAGTGCAATCAGACAAAGTATCTAAAGATAAAAGGACAAATTTTAACATTGCTGATTCAGGGAAACCCAAAAGGCATACATATGTTGCTTTTGCGAGTCAAGTGCAATTTTTCTGAATAATGATGCTTCACTATACAATCCTATAACAGAAAACAATTTGTTAAAAAAATTGCAAACCAAATTTTGACCTGTGCAAAGAATTGGCAGTCAACTGCACTTCTTCTACCTCCATCATTCCTTTCTGTCTCTTCCTGAATGTCTCAAAAAGTTCATCTCTAATAGACAGAAGCTGATCATAAATCAAGTAAAATAGGATTACATCACTCGAAATTTCACATAATCCATCCATATAATGCACATGAATCTTTTTAGGAGAGAAGCAATAGATAGATGACAAAAATGACAAAAATGAACGATTCGCAAAACAGCCAAAAAAATATTTTAAAAACTTCCCATATAACAAATTGCAAACTAGAACTGGGGTGCACCTAAGGGGAGGTAGACACATTGTATCACATACACACATTTGAATGCTCAATCCAAAAGTAAACAGCAGGTAACAGAATAAATTACTTCTAAAATTTGTTGTCTTTGAGCTTTATATTTTTATTTTTTTTTCTCTTTTTGAGTTTCTTGTTGCCTGTATCACCACTACAAATTCCCCATCTTATGTTCAAAATCTACTAAATAAAAGCATTTTTTGCTAAAGAATTATCACGAACTTACCAAACATTTTTTGCTAAAGAAGTATCACAAACTTACCAAACATTTGTAGAAGTAAAGCCCAGTCTTGTTAGTTATTATAATTCATTTCATCATTTGTAGAAGTAACGCCACCTCCAGGTATAATATCAAATTTTATCATTCATATTAATCCCTATTGTAGTGAAAAAGTAATATTTGTTTTCACTTAAACATTTGAATCAAAATTTTGGCTTTCAGCAACAACCAAACTGTTAATAAGATCCTCAAAAATGATCCCAGTCTTTCATTTATGTGAGTGGCATCTTATGTTGATTGATACTTAAACAACTAAAAACTCAATGTCATCATACATTTTATTTACTTTCTCAAATTTCCAACTAGGCCTTTAAAATTTCAAAGATGATAGAACTATAAGTCACTCGTGCACAGGAGTGAGCATTTGGTTAACTGTGTTGAACTGAAATTTCAACTAACCAAAATTTTTTTACTTCTCCAAATCAAATTTGGATTAAAAAAATAAAAAACAACCGAAATCAAAATATTAGTTCAGTTCTCAGTTATAATCGAACTAACCAAATAATTATTATTCATAATTTAAAATAGTATTATTTCAAATATTATTAATGAAAATTATAATGACAATTATATAGTATTACTAAATATCATTATATGTTATATATTAGCAATAAAAAATTCATTTTGAATAATATAATATTTATAGAATCATAATTTATATATTAATTAATAGAAACCAGGTTATTTCAGTTAATTTGGTTATTCTTTGAGGTAACCGAGCCGAAAACCGAAATCTAAATTTACCTCAAAAAAATAACTCAACAGAACTGAAACTTAATAAAACTTAACAAATTCTAACGGTTTTGTTTGGTTTTTCAGTCATAACCAAATAGTGCCCAACCCTATTCGTACACTAAAATGTAAGCTCTGAGACAGAAACAAGAGTTCAAAGAGCAAAGCAAGTTAAAAATGAGAAAGGCAAGTTACAACATACTGGCTGCTCTACATGTTCAGTAAAGAAGCAAACAGTTGAGTCCTTTGCTTCATGAATCCAATTGTCGATATCAGGACTTCCCATCAAATGACTATGCTTGAGAAGCCACACAGAACAAATAGATAAACCAACTGCGCCGCAAGTGTAATGAATCCAATACTGAGTCACTTTCTTTGGCTTTTTGTGTTTGGCAACCTAAGAAAGATTACACATGCATTATATACCTTAAAACTTTTATTGGTATAGCAACAGTTCCAGCAAAAGTAAATTGGTCAATATTAGATGTCAGAATGAATTTAGTCCATAACAGAAAAGGATGATGGAATATTCCTACGATAAGAGATACATAGGAGTCCAATTTCTGTAGATTTGTGTAAACCAAATTGATGGCATCTCTGATTTCACAATTCGTCCACTGAGACCCTTCTTGATTCACTTCTGGCAGTGTTTCAAACGGTAGAGGAAAAGAATAGCTTCCATCAACAGAAGAATCAGACTGCATAATCATTGCATGTGATTGAAAACAATTAATTTGAAAACATTCATAATGGATAACAGGAACATTTACGATATCTTACAGAATGTACCATGGACTCAAATTAAAGTAAAAAAGAGTCAAACGCAGATTATGACATATGAACACCACAAAGATGGAGAAAACATTTAATCATCTTATATTTTTTATAGTTACCTGACATAATGCATGTAGATGACCAATTGATGCTTCCAGATTTGAAAATAAACCATTAATAGTAACCACCAATGAGGGCAATGACTTTTCTGGATCCTTTACTAATTCTTCTCCACATCTGTCAACTTCCATGTAAACCTGCACATACGAACATGAAATTGATTGACAATAAATTCTACAGAACATGCAGTGCTCATACATGTACCCATTGACACCTATAATGAATTTATGTTCTTGTAGTCTTGACCTCTGTTTATAAAACGAACAAGCAAGCTGATGGAACGTGACATAGGAAGCCCACCTCTTACTAAAACAAAAAGCATCAAGCATTCCAAGATATGGGGGAAGATTACATCAGTAAATAGGGTAATAAATAATCAATGCCGGCAAAGCACACGATGAATGACAAAGTTTACTCTTGTTGTATGGCAGGAAAAGGAACTAAGATGAATATTAGAAGATAAAGCCAAATGAGGCACCAAAATTTATTAAGAGGGAATAGGGAAAGGAAAAAAATAAAAAATAAAAACAGCAAGTACTATTGTGCGTACAAACTTAACAAGCAAAAAAGTCTACAACATTAGCAATCCAAACAGCTGAGGACCCAAAGGGCACATCGATATGGACAACTACCCCATATCAGATTTAAATACTAGATATTCTATTAGCCCTCTGGCAATAAAATCAGTATTATCCCAAGAATGCAGATATAAAGACACCAAATGGAACACCTGTATGCACAAGAACAATGGTAAACCACCCCTCCAGTTTCTGATATTAATTCTTAAGCATTCTTATGCACTAAATGAGGAACACAACCAAAAGATATCACCAGGTAAGTCTATGTGTTTATAATCCTTGTGTGTTTTGTATACACACAAGGGATAAATAAAGAAATTTCAATTAGAGGGCCATAATTTCATAAATTGACAAACTTCAACCAATACATTATTGTACTAATTGGTAAGAAAAAGTGCCTTAAATTTATATCCATACAGCCATGAAGATAAAAGCATAAAATTCTGTTATCCAAGTATGAGTTGCATACTTCTGCACTCACAATTTCGCCCATCAAATACAAGTTTTGCTCCCACAATCTACAATGTTTCCAATGTTTATCTTAAAAATACCAAACCAAAATAATCTAGAACCACAATGCTGAGTACCTTCATTCCATGTCATTGGGATGGCCACATGCATCCTTTTTCCTTATTAAGCTATACTTAGGACAATATTTTCTAGATCAAAAAACTTCTAATCAAGAAATTTTTCTTCAAAGGGCAAAGTAACTTTTATCAAAGATGATCAATAAAATTATACAAAGACTCCTGGCAATCACAAAAACATTTTGTATCTAGACAAGGATACTTTCAAATTAAACATGGAAAACGGTGGCTAAGAACAATAGCTGTAAAGAAGAAACAGCTTGGAGAAACAGTATGTTAACTGAACTTCCAATTAAACAAAAAGTAAAAAAAAAAAAAAAAAAAAAGATTCATCAAACTCATAGATTTCATTGTAGAGATTAATCATTATTTTACGTAACAATAGATAGGAAAGCTCTGCACAGCATTGTAAATTCAAGTAGCTAACCCTGAGTACTGTTTACAGGTTCGTTTGTCTTTACCACATTAATGTGTATATCACTTTGCTTCACATAACATTTCTCATATTTTCAAACCTCCTAAAACTGGAATCTCTCTATCCATCATGAGGAATAATGAATGTCCAAACTATTATAACATTCAACCAATTCACAAGGGCATGTACCATACATCTAATTCACTTGAATCACAACAAAATTGCAGCCTCCAGAAACAAAAATAAAGCAGAAGGTAAAGAGTAAAATCAAAGAAGAGGAAATCAATAGTTTACCATTGTTAGCAACGACAAAGAACAATGCAGGTAAAACAATGGAGCAAACATAATCAACAATGAAGTAGAAAAGAACCAGAAAAAAAATTAAATAAATCAAACAAACCTCAGCCAAGAATGTAGCAAGAGCACGTCTTAATGCAGTTAAAACAGTGAGCCTCTCAGATATATAAGCAGACGCAGATTGGGAAAAATGCTGCATTGAAGGACCCTCAGCGATGCATTCTTGCACTAACTTAAGTGTTCCATCAATGAAAGCCATAGGCCCTCTCTCAAATATCATAAAGTATAATTTTTGAGAATTAGATCCCTAAAATCGAAGGGGGAAAAAGGATATTTATGTTTAACATAAATAACAGCATACACATAAATTTGAATTCGGCTTCGCTATTACAAGTAGCAAACTTTGAGTAAAAAAATAAATAAAATAAAACTCTCTATTAATTGATACTAGATTTTTCCAATATGAGTTTAAGACCCAAAAGTTAATTTTCAAAAAAGCTCAAATTCAAAGCTTTTGCAAATAACCATAGAATTAGCGTCAGAAGATAACTAAACAGCATCTATGAATAGCTAAAGGTATTTCAAACTGAGAAAAGTTGTAGTTTTTAGTGGATAATTACAGCCTTTTGCAGTGATAATGCCAAACATGCTCTAAAACTGTGCTCACCTCAGCTCTAGATTGCCAAAATTGCAAATTCTTTTGTACATTATGCATATTTATTAAGATATGTTCCATTATGTCCTCCAATACTTCATATACACCAGATGCCTCTTTCACGACCCTGCACAAACAGCAAAAATTAGATATATTTTGCTTGTAATTTTAAGAAAAGCAAAAAAAGAATTAAGACGCTGTTATACAGAGAAGAGTCTGGAGAGTAGGAGGGCAAGGGCAGAGGGAGGTAAGGAGTGCGGCGGCGGCGGAGAGAAGTAGAGTGGACTGTTTGGCGAGAGAGAAACGAGATTTTTCGGAGAAAATTGGAGTCTGTGGAGGGAAGGAAAGTGGCGAATCGATTCCACAGGTAATTGGAATAGAATGAGACAAGGGTTTTGATGCCTTTTGGCTCGTCGGGGAACCGATGATCGTTATCGTGATCGTGATCCTCCATGAATGCGAATGCTATGCGATGCTATGTTACTGTGCGTATTTCGGCTTCGTCATAAATTTTACAGCGGTGATGGAGCAGGAGAAAATGATAGACACGCAGCAAATCGGGAAGTGACCTGCTGTTTTTGTTTTAATTATTACCAATAGCATAATAGGTAAAAATTACACGATTAGTTAATATTTAATATGATACAATTTAATGTAATAAAAAAATTTTAATTTAATATTTTATTAAATTTATATTTGAATATATAACATTATATTTTATTCAACGAAATTTTAATGTTGTTTGATAACAGAATTTAATATTTAAAATAAAATTTTAAGTATTTATTTTTTAAAATTTATTTGAAAATATTTAATTTAGTTAGAATTTTTTTAAAATAATAAGTTAAAATTTTTAATTTAAAATTATTAGTTAATATGTTCAACCAACATATACTAAAATATTTTTATTAATATAATTTATATACCCTTAATAAATCAATAAATTCTCCTTTAAAAAATAAATACCCTTAATAAATCAACAAATTATCCATTAAAAAACAAACTCCATTAATATTTATTCAATAATTATAATTATTAAATAGATTAGTTAAATTCAGTTCTTAATTTTCATTTCATACCAAATAATAATATAATTAAAAACTTTTAGCATTTAAATCTTCAATACTTAAAATTTAGCTCTTAAATTTTCAACACTTAATTTTCAGTTTTACCAAACATTTAGTATCTAAACTTGACAAAAAATTTTGATTAGGTGTTTTGACTTGCAAAAATTTCAATTTGGTGTTTGAATCTATTAATTGAATTTAATCACACATATATAAGTGGTAACACTAAGTTTTTACTTGTGGAAAATAAAATTTTTTTTGTCGAGATTATAAATTGAAATATAGAAAATACTAACAAAATTGCAAATATATTCTTTATCTCCAATGATATCGAACAAAAATTACTATCTAACTATTCAAATTAGGATTGAAATTTTGCTTCAAACACTATTAGGGATTTCACTTAATTAATACATGATGAAGAAAGATAATGTGTTTCTAGGAAAAAAAACAACAAATCGCATTGTTAATGCCACAAAAAGGCAATGACAAGGTATGAAAATGTTATTTAAGTTTTTTTCTTACTATCATTCTTTTTTTTTTCCTATGAAATAGTCACATTATTTTGAATGTGTATTATGAAGGAGGTTTTATTAGGAATATAACGCAAGACAATATGGTTTATGTGGGGCACTCTAATAGAGTTAGAGGTAAATTTGAGGTTTTTAACATGACATTCACTTGTGACTTATGTGAAAATGTTAATGGGGACCAGAGAATTACAAATGATGAACTTTAGGGCCCCATGTAAAAGTAATATAACAATAGGGTTGTAGATGATTTATGAACAATCTTTTGAAGACATGATTAACAAACTAAAAGAAAAGGAACTTATGGAGGTGTATACAAAACATAAAGTAACAAAGGACCTAGTGAGAATATTGATAGTAATAAGGACATTTTAGACTTAACACAAGGTCCAGGATTAGACAAGGATAGGGCTGAAAACATTGTGGCTGGCAGTGTTGGGGTAGATGTGGCATCTAATAATGGGTTAAATGATGGCAGATCGAGTGGGGGTGTTATAGAGGGTAGTAGATGCAAGGTAATTGGGAAATCTGATAGAGTTGATAATGTGAAAGATGGAGGTTGTGAGGCACAAGAAGTGGAAGCAGTAACTTCAAAATTCATTGTTGAATTACAGGAGGATGATATGTTATTAAGCTAATTTGAAAAGATTGAGCATGGAGAATATCTAGTAACTACATCTCAACACTAGTTGAAGTATATAGTGCACCTGCAACATCAGTTAGAGTTCTAAAAAAGAAAAAATAGTAATAAGTGCAAGTGTAGAGGTTATTGAATCAATAAGTGCAGCAACAGGGGTAGATTTTGTATAAGCTCCAGCATTTTGCAAATGATGAACTTGTACAAGATCCAAACAAACTTAAAATTGTAAGTGAAGAAGAAGCAAATGAACCTAGATTTGAAAAACCTGAAGTTGTAGATTTTCTTCATTGAGGAATGGCAAGCAATTGAAGCTGATGTTGCGGATGCAGATGGTGATAATTATAAGTTGCAGGAGATTATAAAATGTGGATAGTTATCTACTGATGATAATGATGAGTTATAGGAAGTAAGAAATTGTGTAAGACAATTTAAGTTAAACAAGAATAAAAAGATAACATATGAGCTAAGTGAAAGAACAAAAAGATGCAGCAAGGAGATACCTAACATTATGGGGGAAGTTTTTGATTTAGAGTACTTTGACTCTAATGATTCTTATAGTGTAGTGAGTTATGAGGATTCTAAAAATGACCATGCTAGTAAAAGGAAGTCAGGATTCCATGGCTTTGAACCTAAGGCTGAAAAGGTTCATTTTTGTTTAGGCATGACATTTAATGGCCCAACCCAATTTAAGGAGGCATTGATTAGGTATGGAATAAAAGAAATAAAGATTACTAAGCTTATAAGAAATAATAAAACTAAGGTGAGAGTTAAATATGTAAATAATAAGTGTCTTTGGATGATATATGCATTAGTTGAGGTTGTCACAAGGCTAAAAGTGAATACATATAAGGTAAAAAAGACAAAGGATAAGGCAACAACTATGTTGCAAGGTATATTAAAGGTTGAATTTGTTATGCTACGAGATTATTTAGGGGAAATAAACAGATGCAATCTAAAGAGTACAACTGAAATGAGGGTTATGACGCTAATAAGACAAGAACTCCCCATTTTGACAAGTACATTTCATTTGAATGCTAGAAGAAAGGACTTTTTGATGGGTGTAAAAGGGTGATAGTATTATATGGTTGTTTTTTAAAAGGGGCAATTAAAGGAGACGTTTTAGCAGTAATTGGGAAGGATGGGAATAATCAAATGTTAATTATGGCATGGGTTTTGGTTCAACACGAGAAAAGGGAAACTTATAAGTGGTTTAATCAGCAGCTTGAAAAAGACTTAACACTTAGAAAATGGTAATAGATGGATCATTATTATTGACCAGTAGAGGGTAATAAGTGCATGCTTTATTTTCATTAGTTTTATATATTGTTTTTATGGTCTTGTATTTATGCTTTATTTTCATTTGTTATAGGGATTACTTGATGCGGTGAATGATATATTACCACAAGTTGAACATAGGTGTTGTGTTAGGCACCTACATGCAAATTGAAGAAAAAGGCAAAAAAGGAGTAAACAACTTTAAAAATAGTTTTGGATGTGTGTCAAATCAACAAATTTGCCTAATTTTTAAAGCCAAAGTGAAAGAGATGAAGGAATTATCTCCACAAAAGGTTTGAGGATATGTTAAATACCCATCCTAGACACTGGAACAACGTTTATTTCAAAATTAAGGTAAAGTGTGATATTGTTGATAATAGTTTGATAAAGGCTTTTAATGGAAAAATCACTTAAGCTAGGACTAAAAATGTTATTTCCATATTAAAGGACATTAAGAGATTAGTAATGACTAGGCTACATACTAATAGGACAAATAGGTGGGTAGGGAATTTTCGTAATAGAATTAGGAGGAAGTTTCATGAACGTTATGTGAAATGGTAAGTGCCAAGTATTATGGAATGGTGACTCTGGGTGTGAAGTGTCTCCTAAAGGTGACACTTATGTAGTTGATTTGAAGAATTATACTTGTCCTTATAGAAAATGGGAATTAACTAACATTCCATCTTGTCATGCCATTTCTATTGAGAATGTTAGGAGGAAAATGTTTGGAGAACATATGATCCCAACGAATTGGACTCACTTCTCTACTTAAATGACATGTTTGAATGATAACAAAACCAAAAGAAGTTCTAATATTTGTACTTTAGTATTTTTTGGATGATTTGAACAAACCCGACTAATGTTAAATGGGGAGATTATTGTGAATGCTAGAGGAGAATGTTTGGAGAATATGTGACCCTAAGACCCGATAAACGTTCAAGAGTCAGAACAACTTCAATAGGCATTGTACAAGTTTAATGGGTATTGAACATCTCTCAACGAACATTAGACCATTCAATGGGCATTAAAGGATGAACAATAAAGGTTGATTAGATGCTGCAAACTGCCAAGTCTTCTATAGCTCGTAACCGACATTATCTTTTTGCAATGGACATTGAAGAACTATTCTAAGTTGAGTTGTGTTGGACCTCGCCATAGGCGTTGAAGTTTTGCAACAAGCGTTAATCTAGGCTAGCAATAAGTGTTGTATATTCGCAATATGCGTTGAAAAAATATCTAAGCTTGAGCTAAAGCTTTTAGAACTCACAACATGCATTAGAAAAATGTCCAAACTTGAGCTAAAGCTTATGAAACTCGAAACGGGAGTTGGCTCTTCTCAATAGACGTTGAAGGAGTTTCCAACAAATATTGTGAATTACTCAATAGGTGTAAAAAGGAATTGTACAAAGTTTGAAAAACATAGCACAAAGTTCAAGCATTATGGAAATGAACAACGAGCATTGTTCTTACTCCAATAGGCATTATTCTTAAAGCCAATGGGCATTGAATGATGATCAACATGAATTGGAAGTAACCATTGCAAGTTCAACGAGGGTTGATGAAGAATAATGGGTGTTGTCACCTCTAATGGCTAGTTTTGCTAAAAAGTTTCCAGACATAATATCAACTATTCCAACAACTAGTTTTGGAGTTTAGCTATATAAGGAACATTTTTGAAAACTAGAAAGAGTAAGAGACTTTGAAGAATACTTGTAAACATATAAAGAACCTTTAACAAGTCTTTATGCAAACCTTTTGGGTGTTACTTATATTTTTAGGTAGAGTAAGATTAGTCTGTTACTCTTTTTGAGAGTAGGTTTTCTTGAGCACTAATAGTGTATATGATTTGAGAGACATTAACACTGTTTGGATCTATCCTTACTAATGGTTGTAAAGGTTGGTATTGTGCTTGGAAAAATACCAAGGGAAAAGTTCTTCTTGAGCCTATAAAATGGAAGGTTCTTCTTGAGCCTGTAAAAGGGAAGATTTTTCTTAAACCTAGAAAAAGGAACGTTTTGTTCATAAGCCTAAAAATAGAATAAAAAGGCCTAAGTGAAAGCATGTGAAGTAGAGCAGACATATTGTCGAACCACTATAAAAACTCTATGTTTGATTTGTGTTTGTGCTTCCGCAATATTTAGTTGTGTTTTTATTTTTGTTTACAACCCAATTCACCCCTTCTTGGGTTGCTACACTACCATATAGGACCAACAAGTTCTACCATTCTTGAAATAGATAAGGATCCATTGACCTTGTTCATGAGTATTATAGTATAGAAAAATACCTAAAAACATATTCCTAAATGATGACTCCAAAGAATTTTAAAAAATAAGGAATGTCCCCCCAACCTATACCTTTGAAGAAAAAAGTTGGTAGAAAAGCTAAGAGAAAAAAGGTGGGAGAAGTAGGTGTAAATGGCCACACAAGAAATGGTAGGACAATGACTTGTAATGTCTATTTTGGCAAAGGACACAATAAAAAAGAGTGTCCAAACATGAAAAAGAGGCTTACACATGTAAAGCAAATAGATTCTCCACCTTAATATCTTGTTTCTCAAGTCACTAAAGCAATAATAATTCTTTAACAAATTAAAAATTTTAAGTTATTATAGTTCACTGTTAATAATTTAGACCTAATTGTTATTATTATTTACTAATTTATTACAATATGCATATGTCAAATGATGAAAATGAAGCATGTAACAAGTTGCAACCAAGTTGAAACTCTAGTAGTTAGCCAAGTTGAAACTCCTGCCAATTGAAGTCCATCACACTGGTAAAGAGTTGATAGTGTGTTGCCTGTAGTTTATAGAAGCCCATACAAGTTTAATGGCAAAGTATTTTGCTATAAGAGAAAAATACTTGCATACGTATCCAGAACTAAGCATTAGCCAGCTGTTGGATATGATGTCTACATAGATACAAACAAAGGGTTGTAGTTATCAATGTAAACTTTTCTTAGTTATTTTAGTTTGTAACTAATTTACATTCTAAGTGTGTATTCGTTATTAATATTTATTGCTTGAAAAATGCTAAAACTACATCTCAAAGGGTGATACATAATGAAGGCATAGTCAAGACAAACATCAAACTATAACCTTCTTTCATGACTAAAAGAAAGCAATGATTCAAAAAATGGGTCAAGCATTTCATCACCCATTTCAATTGGAGATAAAATATTAAAAATTATTTGTATGATATTACATAGTGTGTTATAATACTAGTTTTGTAACTTAATAATTGTCATGTTGCAGGAGAATAAACAAAAAAGCAAGAGCAAAATTACATGTGGTAGAAGAAAAAGAAAATTAGATGGAAGCCAAATTGAAGATTCAAGCTAAAAAAAAAGGAGAGAAGGGAATTGGACCTAGTGGAACACAAACCAATAAGGCCAAATTTAATACGAAAGTCAACTGCTAGGAGGATCCAAATTGAATGCCAAAAACTAATATCACTGTGAATTGAAACTCCTACTTTGACAATTATTTGAAATTAATATTTTGATTTTCTTATTTTGTCATTTGCTACTATCAATTTTGTGTTCATGGAAAATAGTAGCAAAACAAATGCACAAATTAACAAACACTTTCACATACAACTCCAATTTTAGTGTTAATTAGTTTCATCAAACACTTTCATAAATATATATTTGTTCAATAATTTTGCTTATAATTTATACATAATCAATTCAATATATATTCATTACGAAAAGAAGGAGAATTACAGATAAAAATCAAAATTGGAATAAAGGTGATGCCCTTTAATTTCCATATACAGTTTTAACCCTCTTAAACCATTCTAAAACCCTAAATAACAACACCTATTAAATGACATTACAATCTATTTCTTAAAAATCATTGCCAAAAGTGGAAAAAATAGTCCATCTCTAAACTAATTTCTCCTTTTTTTCTGCATCTATCCCCATCAACCTCAACCTTTTTAAGCATCCTTAGTAACCCAGGAATTATCTTTTTTCTCCAACCACAGATTTTAGCATCAACCTAAGTGAAATATCGTATCTGCATTTGTGCTCGTTTACCTCACAACTCAAAAATCTCCATCTAGGATTTTTTGTTTGTCCATGATGTTTTCATTGCAGACCTCTTACCATATTTGCATTAAGATAAAGTGCTTGTTTCCATTAAATTGAGGTTAGATGATGAGAATTAGAGGTGAAGATGAATTATTTTATAATAAATTAACAATTTGAGAGAGAAATCAATGAAGAAATTTATCTACTAAAACCTTAATATATAAAATTTGAGGATTTTTTTTACCGTTTGGAGAACAAAATTCTCTATTACCTTATACGTTATCTACCACGTCATATCCCATGTCAAATATAAATAACCAATGATCAAAGAACATGTAAGCTCACTTTTCGATGTCAACATCTCTTATAATGATTACTATTGGTAACCAGTTATATACATATGATTGAATTAAATTAACAAGTTTAAGCACCAATTTAAAACTTTTGCAAGTTGAAACACCTAGTTAAAATTTTTTATCTAGTTTAGATACGAAATATGCAATTTTACCTAAAATAATAGTAAATAGATAGATTGTATCTAAATAGAGTGTAATTAATAATTATTTATGCTTCATTTTTTAGTGAAAAATATTTTTTTAATAAACTATTTTTCACTATTTGGTGCATTCAAGAAAATTGGTTAATAGAAAATATTTTCTGGTCAAAAAACTAAGTCATTTGACTTTCTATTTTAAAAATAGAAAGTTATTTTCTAGATTTTGACAAAATCATCCAAATGAAAAATAAATCATATTAATATATCTATTTATTACCTCCAATCCTCCTTTACTACCAACATTCATTATAGTCATCGTCGACAGGTGGCGATCGCCGGAGATAAGTAAAACCCACAAAAATTTTCATTCTTAATGTATTTTTTCTTATATTAATTAATAAGTAATATAAATATAAAATAGTTATGATCTAAATTCTATTATAATCATAAAAATCTAAAGAAAATTAATATTTTTTGTAGTATATTCCAAATACTAGAAAATATGTTATCAAAAAATTTCTCAGACAAGTTATTTTTCATGAAACAAATGGTGTCTTAGTATGTTTTTGATTTGACGTTTGCTTATTAGCGTTTTACAATAGAACATTCAATCGCCAAAAAATGGTGTTTAATAAATATCATCTTTTAGGGTTTAAAAAATATAACTAATTTTTTAAGCATTTGAATATAAAAGCAAACATGTGAATTTTTCTAGTATTAAGCTTATATTTATCATATTTACTATTATAAATTTGTATTTCATATAAAATTAATTAAAATATAAAAATAATTATCTTCTTTATCATTTTATAATGTAATTTAATCTCTAAATGACTAAATACTTTATATTTATTGATTACTCGCAACTAACATCTAATTATTGATCCATAATTGTCAATCGCTAATCACTAATTATTCATTGCTAACCACTAATCACTCATTGATGACTACCATTGCTAAATTAAATAGACCCTACATTAATTGATAACTAAGTAAAAGAAAAAGATCTCATTGTCTTTTACCTTATTTGGGTAGTTTCTTCTTTTCCAATGATAAATTTCCTACCTGCATTTTCCTTCAAAGCATATGAAGAGAGCTATTAAAAATTAATCATTTTAGAGAAAAAAAAAATAAAAATAGTTGTTAGCTATCTAATTATGAATTTGTTTGATTCTTATAAAAATGACAACTAAGAAATTTTCAAAAGTAAATGAGCTAGTAAGCTTGGGAATTTCCCTCTTGAACATATGATCAAACTCATTAATGAGTACAAGTTAGCAAAACCAAAACTAACTGATCAATTTAGTTTGATTTAGTCTGGTTATACTTTATAATTCGATTCGGTTTCATTGTTAATAATAAAATTTTTTATTTTCAATTTTCAGTTTGGTTCATATGAATAAGAATCAAATAGACTGAATAAACTGAACCAAAATAAAATAAATAAGCTTTTTGTAATTTTATAATGCCCTTAAGGGCATTTATGTCTTTTACTCTATAACAAAAGAAGCCCTACTTTGCTTAAGTTTTCTAAATATTTCTATCATTTTTTAGTTCTTTCTTCTCTTCTTCTTTATGTTCTTCCTCATCTATTATTCTTCTCCTTCTTTCTTCATTTTTTTGCTAAAACACATTTAATCTTTTATTTTCATTAACGTGAGTCATGTTTTCTTTTTACTTTTTCTTTTTCTTTTGCTCATCATCCTTATGTAGATGAATCTGAAATGGCAAAAATTATATTTGGAGAAGGATCATCATCCATAGAGAAAAAAGATTCAATATCTGCATCTTCAATATCAACTGTAATAGAAATCTAAATTTGTTGGACCATCTTTGCAACATGTTTTGGTTTGATTAGGCAATTTTTTGCATAATGTTATTTTTTACCTCAAAGATAACATCAATCAGATTTCTTCTTTCCTCTATATTTTTTCTTTCTAAAAATTTGCCATTTCTTTGAAGAAAACCTTTTCTTGGAACTATGGCCTTTGACCTTGAAGTAATGTTTTTTCTTTTTGGAAGGGCAATTACAATCATTTGAATCTCCATTACATTTGACAAATAGGTCAGGCCACTTACATGACAACTTAAAAAAGGGATCCTTTTGTCAGTTCATCATTGAACTATTAGCTTCATATTATCACAAAGCCTTTCCAATGCTTATAGCATGACTTGATAGAGCTCTCCAAGAAAGAGATCATTAACTTTCTTCTCCTTTTGTTGAATCAAGCTTTGCATGGAAGTGGCTAGAGTTTCAGGAAAATAGGAGATAAAAGCTTGCTTCAAATTAGGATTAGAACATCCTTTAAATTTGTAAAATTTCTTTGACATCCTTTGAAAATAAAGGTCTAAATATGGCTTTTGAAGATAGCAACATCTCATTTTCAAATACTTTTTACAAGTAATTTCAGTATCATCTTGCACTCTTCCCTTTAATTCTTGATAAATGTGGATCAAGAATTCAAAAGCACTATTTGCTCTAATAAGCTGAGGTTTAGAGTACTCACCTAGATCCATGTACTAGTATTACAGTTTTCCTATAAGTTTAGTGATAAATTCTTCAAGAGCCTTTCTGAGCATCATTTTAAGGTGTTTCATTTGACTTTCAATCCAAGCTCTAAATTATTGGATTTTATCCCTATAATTTGCAAGAAAAATATCATCCAAAGTAAACCATTGTCCCATAAATCTAGGACCATATGATCTACGATTACCTACAGAATCTGTCTCCATATCATCTAGTGGATCCACTATGTAAGGAGGATCATTTAAAGAGGCATGTGAAGTTGGGGATGGATTAACCATAAACTAAGAAGGAGGCAAATCATTATCATCTTCATCTATAAAATTTGTTTCTTCTACAGATCCTGATTTTGATGGCAAGTCAAACAGGCTTATTCATTTTTTAAAAGATTCAACCATTAAGAAAGATGGTACAGATGGTATAACTTGGTCTAAGTAGGTTATAATTGGATTTATCATCATGTTCTTGAAAGGTTCTTTTTTGTTGAAAGGAGGTTTCTTTGGTAGTTTTCAATGGATTCTATAGAAAAGGACATTTGCATGAAGATATGTTCTTTTAGCTTGGTGGCAGTTTTAGGATTAAGTGAGAATTTGCTCAATCTCAATTTTTTATTGAAAAGATTAGTGGCTAATCCCATTTGTTCAAGCTCTGCTATAATTGCAGTGTATAAAAGGGTAGGTGTTTTTTAATAAGGAGAAAATGTAGGGATTTTTAGAGAGGGTATGTCAAAGGGATTAAAATAGGTGAGGGATGCAGGTTTTCTTTTCATGTCTTTCTCAATTTGAAAAAGTTGATCTTTGAGCTTCTGAATTTCTATAACTTTTTTACTGAAATCAAGGGAATACATCTTTTATTCAATCATTCTCATTAAATCATTGTGTCTTTCTTCAATTTGAGATTACAATCATAGCATAAGAAAATGAACATCTTTTTTATGTCTTAAAATACATGAATCCATCTTATGAATTTGAATAGAAACCTGTTTAACCTTGGTTTCTATCTTTTTAAGAAGACGATTTTAAGCTTATTCATTTTTTGTTTGCCAATTCAAAACAGCTTCAATTGGGCTAATTATTAGAGGTTATCCTTTAAATCTAATAGGATTTTTTATTGTTGGCATGCTCCTAACTGGGTTGTTGGGTTGGTATGTTCAGCAAGAGGTGGAAATTCTTCTTCATAAGTGGAAGGAAAAGTAGTTTGGTACATATAAATCTAAGGTAAGGTTTGGGATGGTTCAAGTGTCTTGACCCATTTTAAAGCTTGTTTATAACGTGGTAAAGGAGGTTTAGGTTTGGTGGTGTTTATGGAAATGTTCTTGGTGGTGTGGATAGAGGTGTAGATTTGGGTTTAGGAGGAAATGTTGAGCATGATCCATACTAGATAAGAAAATCATATTTTCCAAAAGGTTGACCTACATGACCAACTGATGGGTCCATCTTCATATCTTTTTCTGATATTAAACTCAGAAAAAGCTCTCATTTCCTTCTTTCTTCTAGATCTTTTTTCTTCATGATTCAAGCTGTCATAATAACAATCATCATAGTAACAAGTCTTAAAATAATAGTGTCCATTTTTTTTAAAAGCATGAAATGACATTCCATCTATGTCAAAATAGATAATAGGAACATCTTCTTCGGGCTGGTACAGACTTATCATAAATTGAGTAAAGAAAACTAAGGTTGTAGAAGTGGAAAAAGAGAGAGATAAAGATTTCTCAAATCTTATTTCTACAACCATGTCTTCCAAGTGATATGTCTGACAAAAACTACATCCCAAAACCAAATTCTCAGGATCTTTACTCATGTTATACAGGGTATAAAGAACCCGACCCCATAGAAAAAGATTCCATCAACAGTGATGACTCAGACTACTACAACATGAACATGTCACCATCTCATAAGCCCATTATCAAATAAAGCTAATATCCAATATTACTTTATCTCATGTGTAAAACAATCCTAGTGTGTTTCCAGCAGTAAAAGTTTATATTATTTAAGCGATTTACTAGTATGACAGTAAAGTAAGAGTGTTTGCTTTATTTCAGCTTTTCTTTTACATATAATATTCAATCTTATCTTGACTTACCTTGTATTCAAAATCTCTTTATATGAAGAGCTTAGT
This sequence comes from Omphalea diandra, assembly GCA_949677035.1. NCBI lineage: Eukaryota > Viridiplantae > Streptophyta > Magnoliopsida > Malpighiales > Euphorbiaceae > Omphalea > Omphalea diandra. The sequence goes on along the minus strand of CATIWR010307305.1, from coordinate 718 downwards.
GTACAATTTCAAAGGCAGAGAACCTTTAGATAGACACTGCCTTTCAAAAATAAACTACGGTTTGCTAAAAACTCTCTAACCTAAAACTTCTCATTTGTTCCTAAGCCTTTCTTTTACCCTAAGATCCACATCCCAGTTATTATTCCATAAGATAAATACTAAGAGGATAGGTGCATGAAACAAACATGTGTGAGTCCGTAAGTTGAAGTACTACTCATAATTGTGTTCATGTTACATGCAATAATTGGTATACATACATATTGTTGTCCCTAGGCACCAAGAAGGGGGGTTGAATTGGTGTTTAAAAATTTAAAATAAGGATGAAGAGAAGAAGAAAGAAATGTAAGGACACAAAGCTTTTATAGTGGTTCGGGCAAAACAATCCCTACGTTCACTCCCTAATCACTCAATTGGGTATTTTACTAATTCAATGGTGTTTTCAAGCTCACACCCAACTTACTACAACTTGTGTTTTAATGGCTAACACACAACCTTACAATAAAGTGTTTTCTAGGCTAACACAAAACCTTACTCAAGTGTTTCAGTAGGCTAACACTAAAACCTTTCTTAGAGTGTTTTGGGTAGGCTAACACAGAACCTTACAACCTGGTGTTTATTGCTCACACCTAACAAATGTAAATAAGATGAAGAAAGTGAGTAGCAAAGACTTAAGAGCTTTCAATGCTTGTAATAAAATTGTTAGCAACCTTCTTCATGG
>CATIWR010307246.1:0-12111 GCA_949677035.1 Omphalea diandra | reverse complement strand
AACACCCAGTAGGAAATGCAATGCCTGCTTGTAAACCATTCTCTGATATTAGCTTGCGAACAGTATTCTCCAAGGTCTCACATAAGTCAGTCATTAACATTCCAGGTTTTAAAATGCCTTTGATGTACTTCCGAACCTAATAACAAGCGAATAAAATGCCAACCAAATGTCACAAAATATTAACAGCAACAGTTATACATTAGGATTAACAGCAACCTGTCGATGAACTTCTGCTGCTTGACGAATTGAATTATATATGGGTTTTTCGAGACGCTCCAACTCTCTCTTTTCTTCAGATGTAGTCCTCCACAGATTACTAAAACATAAGCACTTATAATCAGTTTAACGCATAAAGAGGATAAGAGATGCAGAAATTTACTTGAAATGTAAATGGATATACTAATTTGGAGATTAGGGGTGTCAGTGAGAGGAGAATTTCATTGACAATAGTCACTTTAATTGTCATATAGTTGAAAAAGGAAGAAAGACCCTTTTTTTCTTGTTCATTGAGAAAGTTCACTCAGTTCCTTTTGCGGTCAAAGGAAAATAATAAATACTCACTCATCTTTGTATTGTTGAATTTCACCCTCTGGAAACTCCCCAGACGGAAAAAGCTCAATAACTGGAACAGAAGGTGGATCAGTCTGCTGTGGCAATTCCTTCTTTTTCCTGTGGAGTACCATATGAGACATTAGCGAATCATATACGAATGAAACAAACGGTTAACATGGATGATATATGAATGAAATAAAAAGCTCGAATGAAACAAACGGTTAACATGGATGATATATGAATGAAATAAAAAGCTCAAATGAAACAAACGGTTAACATGGATGATATATGAATGAAATAAAAAGCTCCTCACTTGCTTTTATTTTTCTTTTTTTTCTTCTTTGAAACTTCTGCAAGAAAAAAAATCCAACGCATGTCTATATCAGTGCATATATTATAAATGTTTGGGCAAGTTTTGAGAATGATATAATTAAATCACCACCTTATATGAGGAATATGAATAATGAATGACTAATATCACGCAAAATTCTAATCTCAATCAGAATATTGAATAAAACAGATCAATATCCACAATGCAAACGCTACATCATTGGGAATAAGGACCATTAGAAAGAGTCATGACTATCAAGAGTAAATCATGTTTCATTCTTAATTGTAAAAGACACTGCCATTTTCTTAGGCATCACACATCTAAAACATACAATCTGCTTTTGTTCTCTCAAAAAAAAAAAAAAATGACCAACTTTTTTTTTATATCAGAAATGCATATCAAAGAATAGCGTAGAAACTTATTATTAACCAAAAACAGAACAAGTTGCAACTTGAAGAGGATTAATGAAGACCAATCACCTTTCCCCTCATCTTCATCATTTTGCATAGCAGAAGAAAGGTCAGAGAGCTTATCATTTTCATTGCTTATTGAAGGCTCTGCAGTCCCATTTTCTTGTTTAGACCCATTTTCTTCAACAGGAACTTTTTTGTCCACCTTCTCATCTGCCATCGATCAAGGCCTGTTTGCATTAGAAAAACAGTCTTTAGGGGGGGAAAAGTACCTGATTAACCTTAAACCAAACAAAATAAGCACGAATTCGCAAATTTTTTTAAATCACGAGCTAAGCTGTTTTGTTCCCTGCAATGCCATTAAAGTAGCAATCTTTGCACACACACCAAATTGACATCTTCCAAGGGAAATTCACAAACAAATATAGAAAATTGAACCCAACCCAGAAAAAAAAAAAATTGGAGAGTAAGAAAAAAAAAGAACCATATAAACGTTACAAGACATGAGATTATCGTAGATAATATCTGAAAAAGTTACAGAATCCATTTAAGCCAAGAAATTCTTACCTGCAGTCGTCAAAGATCAAAACTTTGGCTTAAAAAAAAGTTGAGCGCAGTCAAGAAGCAGAACGAAACTCTCCTCACTCCGTCTGTCCCCCTTTCGTACACCCTAATTGGCAATGGAAGCTCAAAACCTGATGTGGCAGCAGAAGGCAGACGGCCCACCTAATGAAAGCCCATTGCTAGAGCTCGAAGTAGCACAATATGGAGCTGTGAAATCGAAAGCTTGTAGTTGTTGGGCTTTTGAACCTTTGACGAATCACAAGTTTCCTTTTTTGTTGATCCCCTCCTCCTTGTGGAGATGAAAAAGTCTCCAGTTTAAATTTTTTTCCATCCACTGTTATGCATGAACAGATAGAGACAATTTGAAATATTCATATTTCAAAATAGTGCCGAATCATTCTATGTTTTAAAATAAATCAAGTAAATATATAAAATTATAAAATAATTTCTTCAAAATACAAAAAATGCGATATTTATATCTTAAATTAATAAATAAAAATAATATAATATAATTTCCTTGTTATAGTCATTGCAATGCGATATTTATTGTATGTTTATTAATATTCTCTATATATTTTCATTATTATGCTCTTTTATGTTCATTAGTATTCTCTTATATATTCATTATTATTCTATTTTATGTTCATAAACATTTTGGATGTTCACCTAATATTTTTATTAAATGTTCATTAATATTCCTTTATATATTCATTAGTATCTTAAATGTTTACATGCTTTTAGCATATGACATGTATGTTCATTACATATTAACCTTATGTTTAGAAAATTATTTAGGGAGAAAAGAAAATAAAGAGGAAAAATAAAATTTTATTTTTCTTTATTTATTTTCTCTCTTCATGTTTGGATAAAAAGAATAAATGAGTTGAAATAAATTTTATTTTACTTCATTTATATACACTATTCATATTTCGATAAAGAAGTGAGAGGAAAAAATATTTTTCTTTCTTCAATAGAGAAATATAAGGACAAAAATATAAATCTCTTCAATTTTCATACTTTCTCTCTGTTTTGGAGAGAAAATAAATAGAAAAATAAACGTTAATTTTTTTTCTTCTTTATTCTCCTTTCATTCAAAAACAATGAAAAATTGTAATTTTTTTTTATTTTTGATCCTTACTGTCATTTCTCTCCTATTTTACCTCATTCAAAATAATGGTAAACAATTAATAATTATTAGTATTATTTTGAATGTTCATTAGTATTTTCTTATGTTTTCATTACTATTATTTCGAATGTTTATTAATATTTTTTTGTATGTTCATTGTCATTCTATTGTTTATACGCATTTTCATGATTCATTACTATACTATTGGATATTTATCAATATTTTATTAAATGTTCATTAACATTCCATTGCATAGTTATTATTACTTTGTTGCATGTTTATTAGTGTTTTAAATATTTATTAGTATTCGCTTGTATGTTAATTACTATTTTTTAAAATGTTCATTAGTATTCTATTTTTATTTGTTTTGTTCATATTTATTAATTATTACCCAAATGTTCATTATTTCTATGCACAATATTCATCATAAGTAGTATTCATCCTCATCTTTTTTTTTTTATATAATATTGTACATAAATTAATTTGTCCATTAAAAACATATAACTTCTTTAAGTTTTATATAAAAACAAAGCTTTAAAATTAAAATTAAATCAAAACAAATTAAATAATAATAGAAAATCTAAATCAAATTAGCTAAATATTCCATAAACTTATTATATTTACAAAAATGGAGAGAAAAATATTAATAAAAAAAAAAAAGAAAAAGTGTGAAATTTGCATAAAATTTTAAAAAGAGTGTGTGGGAGTTGAAATAGATATTGAAGAGCACATGAATTAAAGCACCTTGACTATAATACTTCATGATTTAGGGTCCACATATAACAATTGTAAGCAATTTACATAAAAATATGAGCAAAAAATGCATTATATTAATATTTTCTTATGCATTCAAACAAATTTTGAATACAAACTGAAAATTGAAATTTTTCCTACAAATATTTATTAACTCCTAATATATATATATATATATATATATATATATATGTGTGTGTGTGTGTGTGTGTGTGTGTGTGTGTGTGTCTGTGTTTCACACTCAATTAGTTATATATTAATATTTATTATTTGTTAAGTAATTATACTAACATAATATTTTTAATAGATGATCATATAATATAATTTTATTTTTTAAAATAGCAAGTGAACTATTTTAAAATATTAATAAAATAAAATATTCAAACAAAATATATTATTAATAAAAAATATTTATTTTTTAAAATCGATAATATATGAAAACTATTTTTAATTTTATATTTTTTTATTGTTTATTTTATAGTTTTTTTAATGATTTTTATAGTCATTCATAGTTATTTTTAAGTAAATAGTTTTACATGAAAATTCTAATAATTTATGTGATAATTATTAGCTTGACAAATATAAAATTTTATTTCAAATAAATGATTAATTAACATATGTATATTGACAATATAATATTTTTTGATAAATAACAATATAATATAGTTTTATTTTACCATGTGACAAGTAAGCTAGTAACTAGTTCATAATTCACATTTTGCATATATTATTCAAAATATTCATATAATAAAATATTCATATAAATATATAATTAAATAAATAACTTTTATTTAAACCATATAATAATGAAACTATTTTTAGCTTTCTATTTTAATTATTTATTTTTAGTATATTTTAATGATTCTTTATTTTATTTTATATTTCTTTTAATTATATAATTTTATATGAAAAATCTAGTCGCTCATATATCAAACAACTACTTTGACAAATATCAAATTTTTATCTCAAATAAAGAGGGAATTGACAGATAGTCGTCACTTATCTAAAACTAAATTTTAGATGAAAATTAATTATAGATATTAATTGATTGATTAAATATTTTTTAAAATTAATTAAAAAATATAAAAGTTTAACAATATGAAAAATTTTTTGTGGAAAAACAATTTATAAAATTTAACAATATAGACAATTTTTAATATTCATAATAATGTATTTAATTTCATATATAATAAAAAAAATTAGAAAAACTAGAAAGATAAAAAGAATAGCCAATAAAAGAAAAAAAAGTTATGAATTTTCTTATTTTATATAAAAATATGTTATTATTAAAATTTGTTATACTAATTTAATTATAATTTTTTATTTTATTATTTTATTTACTTGACATTCATTTTTTTGCAAAATAATAATATATTATAAAACAATAATATGTTTAATTATTTTATATATTAATTTTAATCATTCAATTATTAATTAATAAAAATAAATAATAAATTTATTTAAATTTTATTATTATAAAAAATTAGATTTATAAAATTTTTATTTTTATATCAAAACAATCATTTATTAAAATTTATTAAAGTATGATTTTTATTTTATTATTTTATTTACCCGATAATATTTTTTAATAACATGATAATATATCATAAATAATAATAAATTTTAATTATTATTTATATTTATTTTAAATGGTTCAATAAATTAACTAATTATTTTATAAAAATATATATTAAATTTGCTTAAAATTTATTATTATAATTATACTGCATAATATAATTAATTTGATCTCAAACTCAATTATAGATCAGTGTTTACCATTTGTCAGATAATTGCATTATCAATATAATATTTTGATCAATAAGAATATATAATATGCTTTGATTTTATCGCATGACAACTAAGTTAATAATTAAATATTTAGTTTATTCAATTAACGAAAAAATTATATTTATCAGTATAGAAAGTTTTAATATAAAAAATTCTTATATAGTAAAATATAAAAAAAAATAAAACTATAAATTATCTTGTTTTTCCATAAAAAAATTATATCATCTTAAAATTTATTATACTAATTTAATTATAATTTTATTTTAATTATTTGATAGTAACTTTTTGTTTATAAAACAATGATAAATTTTAATTATTATTTATATATTCATTTTTAATTATTTAATTAATTAAGTAATTATTAATAAAATAAATATTAAATTTATTTAAAAGCTATTATTATAATTATACCTCATAATATAATTAATTTTGATCTTAAATTTTATTTTAAATAAATATTACTATTTATCAAGTAATTATACTATCAACATAATATTTTTGATAAATAATAATATAATATATTTACATTTTATCATATTTAACATTTAATTTATTCAATTATCCAAGTAAGTTAATGATTAAACGTTTAGTTTATTCAACTAACTGCAACAATATAAAAATTTTGACAACATAAAAAATAATTTAGAAAATTTTAGTATAATAAATTTTTCACATTCATAATCATAAGTATTTAATTTTCTATATAATAAAAAATTTAAAAATAGAAAGATAATAAAAAGTGAAACTACAACTTCTCTTATTTTGTATTTAAAAATTATATTATTATTAAATTTTATTATACTAATTTATTATTTTTTTATTATTTTATTTGGCAACATTATCTATAAAATCACAATATATAATAAAATAATATTAAATTGTAATTGTAATTTACATATTTATTTTAATCATTCAACTAATTAATTAATTAAAATGAATAGTAAATTTATCTAAAATGTGTTATTATACCACATGACTCATCAAATTTAAAACTTTTTCTCATTTATTTAATCTGTGTTATAAAAATAAATTTAGAGTATAATAAACTTTTCATTTCAAAAAATTCAGATCCTATTTAATTGTGAAAAATGTTTTAACCATGTTTAGTTATGGGAAAATAATAATTATTTTTCAAAAGATTATTTCAAAAAGATAGAAAATTATAATTTAGTGCTTGAAAAACTAATTTAATATTATTGTTTTCTATTTTTTTCTTAAGCTAATGAAATGGCCTTCAATGAGAAAAACATGGGTTTTTTTTTATTTTTATAATAACGTTTTTAGTAATTTTTTTTTAATCTATTTTTAGGCTTAAAATTTAAATTAATTGATTAATTATTTATTTACTTACATCGTTAATTTTGATAAAAATTTATTGAACGAAACAAATCTAATAAAACATGGAAAATGCAAAAAATATGTTATACATTTTATATTTAACATATAATAATATATAAATTTTATATTTAGTTACCGATTTGAATATCACAAAAATCAACATATAATAATATATAAATTTTATATTTAGTTACCGATTTGAATATCACAAAAATCAATAAAGAAATCAATTCTAATTTTCTTAATAAACTAAATACTTATGAAAAAATTATAATTCTTTTTTCAGATTGTACTCTATTTTCTTTCTGATTTCAATCTCAAATTTTAATTTGAGACTGGAATTGAAAAATTGATAAATAGACAAAGTTTTTCAACTTTAGGAATTCATTAAAAAAATGAAAAATTTATAAAACTGAGAAATCAAGGAAAAAATAATTATCTATGAGGAAATAAATTTTCGACGTCGTGGTCAAACAAGAGAACCCCGATCGGATTCAGATCGGGTAACAGTAGGTGTTGAACTTTGGTCACTAAAAGCAGCCATATGTGTCCTCGTGCGTGGATGGTGCGATTCCACGTGTTGCCATTCACTCCCGCACCCAAAGTTTCAATTTGCTCCTTAAGCTTTCACCCCTTGTTCAATTAGACGTAATTCAAATACTATAATTTCGACAAATATTTCAATTTTGATTTAGCATAATATAATTTTGATTGGAGAAAAGAATTTGTGTCACATTTGTAGTTAAAGAAGTTAAAAAAAAATAAATTTGTGCTGCATGTTTTAGTGAAAGGCGAAAATAATTGTTAGTGTGGAAAAAAATTCATTCTAGATTTTAATTATTCATTTGGTGTATTTGATTTTGCAATCCTGTACGATAGTTTTATAGTTAAAATTAAATTTAATTAATTTTAAATTGAAAAATAATTTTAAATCAGAGAAAAGAGCTTATTTAGATTTTATATTTAATTGGACAACATAAAATAAAAGGTAACATTGAACCTTTTATCTCATAAACAAAAGATAAAAGAAAAAAAAATTTTCATTTTTTCTTTGTTGTTATATATTATTAAAAGAAAGATGTAAATACAAATTTAAAACTAATGATTTTCTTTTTAATTTTTATAAATTATTAAAACACACACATACACACACCCATAAAAATGGAGATGTAGGTGAATGAAGAATGATAAACTGGTGGTTATGAGAAAAATGATTAAAAATAATTTTAGAATTTTAAAAATAAATTTATTGATTTTTTTTTGTTAATGATATATGTGTTAAAAATGGAAAGCATAATTAAATAATTTAATGAAATTAAATGTTTGAGACATTTTAATATAATATATAAGAATAAAGAACATAAAAAATCTAAGGAGTAATTGGAAACCAAACATATTATTATGTGTTTTATAAAACTCTTTTTTTCTTTCAAAACTTAGAGATTCAAATGCAGCTAGATTTAAGATACTAATGAGAAATTCATATAAATTTATATATATTAAGAAGTATAGTTTATAAGCAATCACCGTTCATAACTATTAAAGTAATGTATTAGAAATTGTATCATTTTCAAAGTTATAATTATGTGATTTTATGTATTTATTTTCACACATTTAATTTAATTCTTCAATTTAATGAAGACAAATATTTTTATAAAATTCTACAAAAAATATTTTATCAATTGATTCTTGAAATGAAATTTAATCAATTAACGTATGAATGATAACATAACAAGGTGAGAACATTCTTCATCCCTAATACTGCCTCTTCCATGGGGAAATTTCTCTCTATTTTGGCCATTGCAGAAAACATACACTCCATATTTTTATTGTAATTGATTTTAAAGTTTTTGAAAATTTTAATTATATTAAATTATAAAATAAAATATTTTACACTATATATTAGTGTACGTATAAAAAATATATAATTATACATATAAATTTAAACAAGCATATATTTATTTATTTTATTAGGTTTCTATATAGATTCAATTTGAAGATCCCGGTGGAATGAATAATGTGATCCTTATCTTCGTACTATAAAAGAAAAAAGATAAAAATTTGCCGTCTTATCAAAACGAATCCCTCCATAGGACAGAAAATTCCCGCCTATTTCCATCTCTATGTGCCTCCGAATTCAAGTATACCTCTCAACCGTACTTCACAATATTTCCCAAGGAAAAGTTGGAAAGGGTGTTTTTTATTTTTAAAGTGAAAAGTGTGTATATAAAGATTTATATAATAATTAATATTAATTCAAGGTATAAGAAACCAAACTTTTTTTTTTTAATAGGAAAAGAAAGATTACATTAGCGATACTATCCAAATAACTATGGGTCCAGCCTAACACCATACCCAACCCAGCTCAGCTCAATATTGCAACTCACATAGATAACTCAACTCATTAATAAAGGACCAACTCACTAGCATGGTTCAGGCTACGTTAAAGCTCTCTACTCATCAATAAACCACACGTGCTCTACAACCTATATATAAGAGATCCTAAGAATAGGATTACCACACTTACTTATTACTCTCAACCAACCATATCTAACTTAACCATCAGAGTAGACTTCCAATCAGAAACCAAACCCCTCTCTAACCTTGCTCGTCTTGCAGGTTGCCTAGCTGAACCAATCTCTCCTGTAAGAGAAGACCTAACCTAACAACAGACCAGATCAAGTCGCAAAACATCATTAGTGTGGTGAACGTGGACCCATTACACCATACCTTCTAAACTTCAGTCTTCTAACAATTCCAAAACCCCTCAAACCAAACACCGACACCACATCCTAAAAAGCACTCCCACTCGAGAACTCTCTACCTTTACTCCTCCTATAGAAATAAAACGTCGAGCATCCGACCCCATAGAAACACAAACCTATGACCCTTTAGTCATAGATAGACTTTGGTCGCTTATGCAAACTTCACAATAATGTTGAAACGTCTTGAACAAGCCCTATTGTAAAAAAAAACCTTAGTTTCCCCCAACATTCATAGGCACCGAGCCAAGGCAAACCTTACGTCTACCTACCCCAATCGAGCCTGTAGGAAACTCGACACCTGACAAATATAGGAATAGATGCTTGAAAACATACAATGACATGGGTGAATCCTCGTATAAACCATTAGAAAGCCAGGTTGCACAGATAATGAATACTTATTAAGACTAGGACATCCTACAAAAAAAGGTCACGAAAGCCATCAGACGAGCTCAAGACAAAGAGTATTCCACCTTCGACTATCACAACTATGATCACAACTGCCTGACAACAGAAATAAGAGTTGAGCTCGTGCCCTGCACGTTCAACTTGTCACTAATCGACAATTACAATGGCATGACTGACCTCAAAAAGCCACCTATACAAGTTCCAATCCAAGATGGAACTACACAATTGCTTAAATGCCATATTATGCAAGATTTTCCCTACCACTCTAGAAAGAGTCGCTCAAGATTGGTATCAATACTTGTCTCACAATTTTGTTCATAGCTTCATGCAGCTCGCTCATTGCTTTGTGGCCAAATTTATATCACCTATTTCTTAAATGAAAATTTTCTCATACTTACATGAGGTAGTAAGAGAAGAAGGAGAATCCCTACGGGATTATTTTGCCAAGTTCAATAAGGTGGCCATACAGATAAACAACCTCAATCATGAGATAGCTATAATTGCCATGATCCAGAACTGCAGGAACTGAGGGCTCTTTACCTCCCTTAGTGTTGACTTGCTAAAAAACTTTTAAGAGTTTATGGAAAGGAGAAACAGGTTCATTCGCCTAGATGACAACCTATAAACTTATTCTCGTGGCTCGTGTAAGAAAAAAGAAAAAAGGGTCGAGCTGAGGTCAGAGGCAAAAAAGGTCGAACCAGACAAGGGGGGCCATGTTCAAGCCCTAATGACTTCAGGGATAGCTCAGCTCGATATAAGCCCCTCATAGCTAGCAAGGGGGAAGTCCTTCACTAAATTAAAAGATTTGGCAAGAGAATTCATTTCCCTCGACCACTCAAAAGCTCAACCACTTAGAATAAAGACAAATACTGTAGCTTCCATAGAGACAATGGACATGACATGGAAGAGTGCAGGGACTTGAAAAATGAGATTGAAAGGCTAGTTCAACAGGGCAAGATAAATCAGTTCAAAAAGTGAGTAACTCCAAAAGACAAAAGGCATGAACCTCGAGAAGACGACCACAAAGACAAAAAGCCTCATGTCCAAAAATACACTAGAGTCATTGATGTCAAAGCTTAGGGAACTATAAAGGGTGATAGCTACATCGCTAGAAAAAGGTAAGTCTATGAAATATACTTGGTGAACACCAAAGAAAACACAGTAAAGTCGATCTTTTGCCTATTACATTCTCTTCAGTCGATGATGACATAAAGCTAAAAACCCTGCATTCAAATGTCCTAGTAGTTTAGGGCAAAATGGAAAGCTACTTGGTCAAATGCATCTTGGTAGATGATGATAGCTCAGTAGATATGATGACTTTGAAATTCTTCAAGGTGCTCGACCTTGATCTTTTAGGCTGCATCCAGTCCGAACCCCTTTGATCAGCCTAGAAGGAACAAGGGTTGAAGTGATGGGCTCCATCAATCTGAACATAGAGTTAGGGGATACGAAGATTACCAAGAAATTTAAAGCTATGTGGATGGTAGCACATATCCCCTTCGCATATGATGCCATCAATGACAGACCCATCCTCTATGATATGGTGGCCTGCACTGCATTAGAGACCTAATTATGAAGATTTTGACTGAGCAGGGAGTGGCAATTATTAAAGGGGATCAAAAGTTAGACAAGGAAACCTACATGACCATCATTAAAGAGGTGAATCATTCATATCTTTGAGCCATTCAACTTCATTCCAGAAAACCCCAAAAATACTGAGTGTAACATCCCTATCCATATTCATTGGCATTATCACATGAACATATTCATTGTATAAATGATATGAAATCCCACATGAACATATGCATTAGATAAATGATCATTTAGTCATGCGATTTGTAGAAGCATGACAATGACACTTGCACCGTTATATGTGGGACACTTGAACATATATATAGTGTTTGTATAGCTGTATGAAAATTTTTTCTTATATTATGTGCATGTTATAGCATCATAAATAATGGTGTTATAGAGCTTTTTTAAGAGTATAAGGAGCATTTAAGGATTGAGAGATGGATAAAGGTGCTTAAGGAGTGAAGAAGAGGGACTAAAAGAGGAAAAGTGAACTTCCAACCAATA
>CATIWR010307190.1:0-24527 GCA_949677035.1 Omphalea diandra | reverse complement strand
TCAAAATGGCATAAAGGTGGATCTAAACAAAATTGCAACAGTAAGAAAATGGGAAACTCCAAAAGAATGTTGCAGAAGTCTAAAGTTTCTTAGGACTAGCTAGGTATTATCATCGATTTGTTAAGGGGTTTTCACTTATAGCTACTTCTTTAACTAAGTTACTTCAAAAAAATGTACCATTTTAGTGGTTTAATGCATGTTAGGAGGATTTTTATGAATTAAAAGATAGATTGACATCAGCTCTAGTGTTAGCCATTCCTACTGGTAATTGAGGATTTGTAGTATATAGTGATGCCTCTCATCATGGTTTGGGATGTATTCTAATGCAGCATGGTAAGGTAATTGCATATGCATCTAGACAACTGAAACCTTATGAATTATCTTATCCAATAAAAGACCTAGAACTTATTGTCATTATGTTTGCTTTGAAAATATGGATACACTACTTATATGGAGAAACTTTTTTGATATTTACAGATCATAAGAGCTTGAAGCATTTAATTAGCTAAAAAGAATTAAACATGAGATAGAGACGGTGGTTAGAATTGCTAAAGGATTATGATTGTATGAATGAGTATCACCCAGGGAAGGCAAATGTGGGTGTATAAGATGTTATTGATGTCACAAGAGGTGTTGGACAAAATGACTTGAATTGATCAAAACTCTCAAGATCATCAAATAGGCATTGAAAAAGGTCCATAGATTGAGCTAAAATTTCTAGACTCTCCAACAAGGCACACTTAATAACATAATAAGAGTTTAGGATGTCCAACAAGCATTAGAAGTTCACCAACAACCGTTGAAGTATTATTAAAGATCTTAAAAAACAGAGCATCGAGTTCACACCTTTCTAAAAATCTACAATGGGCATTATTCATACTTCTATATGGATTGATATTGAAGCCCAATAGGTATTGAGAATATCTAACAATAGTTGAAGTTAATTATATAAACAAATGAAAAAGTCAAAGGAGGACTGTTGAGATAAACTTTTGTCTAATAGTTAGTCCCAATGGGCATTTTGTTTGCACGAATGACCGTTGAAGTTGTATTTTGCTTGACAATCACCTATTTTCATGAAATCAATAATGGTTGATGACTCAACAATAGGCATGAAGAATTTTCAATAGGTGTTGATTGTCTTCGGCTATAATATGAAATGATAACTTTCTTTCTAATGGCTAGTTCTTTGTTTCAACTTATAAAATGACATGCTCTTAATATAAACAAATAGAAAACTATTCAATTAAGTAAGTATTCTATTGTCAAAGTTATTTTCAAATAAAAAGGATGAACTAAAAGTGATCTAGCAATAAAGTGAAATTCATTATTTAAAGCTTGCAAGTGTTATCTTTAGAATATAGTTTGAAAAACAAGCTTTCTAGATATTATGTCGATACTCTTAACAAGATTAAGCATACTTTGTGATTATACTTTAAAGTATTTTATTACTTGAGTGAGAGAGTTATAATCATCTTAATTTTTCATACATTTTCACACTTAGTTTTTGTTTTTAACTACTACCCATTGCCCTATTCAACCGCCCTTCCCTCCCCCTATTTTCTAAGGCACCAACGGATAACAATTGGTATCAGAGCATGTCTCTTCATTAAAGCTTACATGCTCAGAGCAAAGATCATGACAAGTCATGAAGAATCACAATCCATCCATAAGCCTCCATTCTTCAAGGGAGATGCTTATGGTTACTAGAAGAATCATAAAGAGATTTTCATTGATAGTGAAATCGTTGACCTTTACAACATTATTAAGGAAGGAAGGGAAGTTCCAACAAAACTGGTTGGAGAAGTTTTAGTACCAAAGCTTAAAAGTAAATGGACTATTGAAGAAAAGAAGGCAAACCTAAAGAATAGAAGAGCAATGTATGTTTTCTTTTGTGCAACCCATAAATCTCAATATGCTAAATTGCAAAAGTGCACATCAGCTAAAGAAATGTATGACACATTGCAAACTCAACATGAAGGAACCAGTGAAGTAAAGAAGAAAAAGATACAAATGCACAAATACTTGTCTGAAACATTTGTATGCCAACTTGGTAAAACTATTATTGAAATGTACAATAGATTCATAGATATTGTCAACACTCTCAAAACTTTAGGCAAGTCATATTCAAATAAGGACATGGTAGCAAAAATTATGAGAACACTTCTTAAAGATAAGTGGGAAGCTAAGAAGATAACTATAGAGGAAGCCAACAAGCTGGAAGCCCTGTCATTAGATGAGTTTATGGGAAAGCTATTGGCTCATGAAATTACTATTAAAAAACAAGCTAAAAACACAAGAATGAAAAATAAAAACTTGGCAGTAAAAGGTAAAGAGATAAATTTTGAATCTCCATCTACATCTTATTTACAAACATCTTATTTTTCTAGTGATGATAAAGATAGTTGTGAAGATGAACATCTTGCCTTCATCACCGATTAGGTAAAGATGTTCCTCTTAAACAAAAAGTGTTGGAAGGCAAAGAGATAGAAGAAAAATGGTAGCAATAGTCAACTCATTTGCTATGGATGTAATAAGAAAGGACACATAAAATTATATTGTCTTATGATTAAGAAAAACAAGTTCCCTCTTGGAAAACACACCTCAAAGAAAGGAAAGGAAGTGCATAAAGCCACTTGGGATGATAGTAGTGATTTCAAACCTAATGAAAATGAGACAAAAGAGGAACTTGACAACCTTTATCTTATGGCAACTGAGGAGTAATCAAATGAATCCTTAAGTGAACACTCATTTAGCAGTGATAGTGACAATGACGGTGACAAAGAGGTAAATCTTTTTTACTTCTACTCTAGAGATAAATTATACTATATTATCACCATATTCACTATGAAAGTTGAGACTCTCGAGTCCAATACCTCCTCTTTTAAAAAAGAGAACAAATCTTTAAAAGATTATGCTAAGGGTCAAGAAACTCTACTTAAGGAGGTTGGGTTTCTCACAGTTGAGAACCTTAAGCTTAAAGAAAGCATTAGCAAGTTAACTAAAGGAAAGGAGAAGTTAGACTCCATCATTGAGGTTCAAAGGAGCCCATCCATCATGTATGGATTAGGCTACAATGCCCTTACTTCAATTGCTCCTTCCACCTCCAAAAAAATCTTTGTTAAGGCTAAGAAAGATAGTGTTCCTAACCACATGCAAAAATGCTAACAATTCGCAAAAAGGGAAATGCCAAGATAAATGGCATAAAGGGTAAGTCTCAACACACTCACACACATTTGAGACATTTTCCTCCTATAACAAATTATGCTTATATGTACCATTCATACAAGCCTAATAGATAAAGTAGGCAAAAACATAAAACCTGACAAAATTATGGATATAACATAAGAGAGTTTCTCACATGAGAAATACTCCTAAACACATTACTCAAAAGAGTTACGAGTCTCAAAGGCACTGTATGTATATATCACCTAGAAGTAGGACACTAGCTCACTTTGATGGTAATTGTTTTTACTATGATATATATGACCACATTTCCTATCATTATCATTCTAGAAGGCATGATAAGTAGCTGGTAATAGCTAACCCCCTAACACCCAATATGGTTTAGGTACCTAAGACATAACTCTCCTTATTTTGTAGATGTGCTTGAAGTCTCATATTGGAGAACATGAGTGGTATCTTGATAATGGATGTTCAAAGCACATGATAGGAGAAAGGAAGTTCTTTTCATATTTGGAAAAGATTAAAGGTGTTGGAAATATGTCTTTTGAAGACAATGGCAAAGCCAAAATTGTTGGCATAAGTAAAGTTGGTAAGGATGATAGCTCACATATCCTTGACAAAGTGTTTCCCATTGATGGACTCAAGCACAGCTTGCTAAGTGTAAGTCAACTATGTGACAAAGGCATTAGAGTTATGTTTTAGCGATAAACATTTTATGTACTAAGGATGAGTGTCAACAAATTTTTGTTCATTAGTAGAAGAGTTCATTATATTTATGTGATTGATTTAAACTCTCTTACTAATCATAATGTAAAGTGTTTAGTTTCAATAGTTGATAAAGGTAAAACTTGGCATAGAAGGCTAGGATATGCTAGCATGGAAATCTTTCATAAGCTAAAAATAAGAAACTTAGTTTGAGGTCCACTTGAAATCATGTTCGCAAACGAAAAAGTTAGTGAACATGTCAAAGAGGTAAACAAATTAAATCCATATTCGAAGCAAAAAAAAAAGGCAAGTTCATCTAAACCATTACAATTGCTTCATATGGATTATTTAGCCCCACTAGAGTATATGGCTTAGGAAGCATGCATTATGCATTTGTCATAGTAGATGATTACTCTAGATATACTTGGGTATTATTTATCCCTGACAAGGATTATTGTTTTGATGCTTTTGAGACATTTACAAAGAAAAATCAAAATTAAAAGGATTTGAAAATGTCTTCTATCAATATTGACCATGGAGCAGAGTTTGAGAATGCTTATTTTCATAACTTTTATGATGAGTATTGTATCTCAAACAACTTTTCAACTCCTAGAAAACCATAACAGAATGGTATGGTATAAAGGAAATATAGAACTCCTTAAGAAATGGCTAGAATCATGTTGAATGAGTACAATCTTCCTAAGTACTTTTAGGCTAAAGTTATTAACACTTTTTACTATGTCTTAAATAAAGTCTTAGTGAAACCATGTTAAATAAAACTCCCTATGAGTTATGGAACAATAGAAAACCCACTTATATATTTAAGAGTTTTTGGTTGCAATTGTTTCATTATAAACACTAAAGATAACCATAGCAAGTTTGACTCTAAATCTGATGAAGGAATTTTCTTAGATACTCTACTACTAGCAAGGGGTGTAAAAGTCTTCAATAAAAGAACACTTATTGTAGAGGAGTCTATGCATGTTGTATTTGATGAATCTGGCCTCACTTCGTCAAGAAAAGAATAAGATGTTGATGATCTTGTAGGTCCTATGAGTGAACAAGCATTGGGGAAGAAAGAAATAGTGTGGATAAGCCACTAGACATGAGGAAAGAAATAAATGAAGATCCACCTCTTCCCACTCCTAGTGAAGATTAAACTAAGCTAGAAAGGGACTGGATTTTCAAGAAAGATTATCCAAAAGATCTTATAAATTAGTGATCCTTTAAGTTAGATAATAACTAAATCATCTTTTAGAAATGCATGAACTAATCTTGCTTTTGTATCCCTTATTGATCCTAAGATTATAGATGATGCCATTAGAGATGAACATTAAGTTCTTAATATGCAAGAAGAACTTGACCAATTTAAAAGGAACAAAGTATGGACTTTAGTTCATAGATCTTATACCCATTTTGTTATTGGAACTAAATGGGTCTTTATAAATAAATTTGATGAACATGGAGGCATTGTTAGGAACAAGGCTCAGTTAGCAGCCAAAGGTTATAACCAACAAGAAAGTATTGACTTTAATGAGACTTTTGCACTCACAACTAGACTTGAAGCTATTAGAATTTTACTTACATTTACATCTCATATGAATTTCAAATTGTATGAAATGGGTGTCAAAAGTGCTTTTTTGAATGGCCACATTGATGAGAAAGTGTATGTTGAACAACCTCTTGGTTTTGAAAGCCAATGTTTTCCTAATTGTGTGTTCAAACTAACTAAAGCTTTGTATGGCTTGAAGCAAGCTCTAAGAGCTTGGTAAGAGATTGAGTAACTTTCTTATAGAGAAAGGTTTCTCCAAAGGTTTGGTAGACATAACTCTTTTTTCTAAGAAAAAGAATGAGGACCTATTTTTAGTGTAAATATATATAGATGATATCATATTTGATGCTACTAATGTCTGTTTATGTTCAAATTTCTTTAAAGCAATAAAGAGTGAGTTACAAATCAAGCAAGGAAAGGAAGGAATCTTCATCAATAAAACTGAATATACAGATGAACCAATCAAAAGATTTGGCATAGACAATAACAAACCTTGTAAAACACTAATGATCATTAACATCAAGTTAAACATGGATAACCATGGAAAGAATACGAACCAAAAGCTATACAGAGGTATGATTGGTAGTTTACTCTATCTCACATCCTCTAGACCTAACATTATGTGTTTCCTTATGTGCCAGTAAAAAGTCTCATTTGCATGTTATGAAACGCATACTTAAATATCTTTTGGGTACTCCCAACTTAGAACTTTGGTATCCTACAAGTACTTCATTTAAATTGAATGCATTTTCTAATGCTGATTTTGCTAGATGTACCTTAGATAGAAGGAGTACTTCATGCACATGTTAGTCACTTGGTTAGTGCTTAGTGTCTTGGAGTAGGAAAAATCAAAACTCAGTTGCTTTAACAACTATAAAAGTTGAGTATATCGTAGCTAGCCTTTGTTATGCACAAATCTTATGGATGAAATAATAACTTATTGAGTAAAAAGTGGTTGTAAATCAAGTTGCTATTAAGTGTGATAACACTAGTGCCATAAATTTGTCCAAAAATCCTATTCAACCTTCTATAAGTAAGCATATAGACATAAGACATCACTTTCTTATGAATCATGCTAATAATGGAGATATTGTGTTAGAATTTGTTGATACTAACCATCAATTGATGGATATTTTTACTAACCTCTTTATGATGAAAGGATACAATTCATCAAAGAGAATTTGGTATGATTGATGGAAATACCTTAAAATAGGTTCCAACAGGCTCTTCTCCTTCTCAATCTATTTATGATCATTGTTGTGTTGATACTTGATCATTGTTGCTTTAATTGACCACCATTAAAGTGTTTAGATTTAACAGCTAAAGATTTTTAATTATGTATGATGTTAATTAAACTGTCCATATGTTAGTTAAATTCATAATAACATCATTGAATTTGATTGATAACATTCATCAGTTAAGTTTTCAAAATAGTTGTAACTTTGAAAGTTGGGTTTTAAACTAAGATTTGAATGAAAAACATGGCCAATGACCATTACATTTCTCTCAATGATCATTATGTTACTTGAAAGTTCCTTATTTATATTTTATTAGTCTCTATGATCATTACGAATCTCCAATGACCAATGTTCATCACTTAATGACCATTGTGAACCAGCCACCATCGTTGGCTGAAGAACACTTGCAAGAGTAAGCTAACTGTCATGTCCAATAATTGTTCCTTAACTCGCAACAGCTGTTGAACACTCCCAGTAGTCATTTTTTTAAAAAAAGGAAGCTAGTTAAACTTCTATTTAAACGCCTTCCAACCTTAAAATCATTTTATTTTATGCTTTGCTTTCTACTCATCTCTCTCTATTTCCACTATAATTTTTTAATATTCCCTTATGTCAAATACTCATTCATACAATCAAATGGTACCCAAACTAGATTCAACTAAGAGATACAAATAACTAGCTTTAAAGAACCCCCATACTTTTTACTCTACCTTTAAAATTAAGGAAAATTTGGCATCAATGATAGCTCAAAAGATGAAGAGAGGTGCATAACCCTTTACAACCTAACATCAAACTGAGAAATATAAAATTGGTCAAAATTCAAAAGGGAAATGGAAGGCTATTGAAACAGAGCACACTTCTATGCTCATAACTTCTCCTTTATTTTAGCAATTTCATCTCGAAAATGAAAAATAAAAGGAATATTAGCTTTAAAATTACTGAAAAGACATATTAGAGGTGAAAAATTCTTTGAGTGGAATGACCTGCAAAGGTATGGACTACGAGAAAAAGTTGAAGAGTTAATGGTCAAGATTGGATGGAAACTATTTTGCCATCTCAGAGAACCCTCATATCTGGTGTTGAGAGTGGAATTTTTAAAAACTTGGAGGTGTTAGGTAGTGATTGTGGAGTATATGCTAAAAAAGCATAATAAAGTTCAGGTTATTTAGGAAGAAATGCACACTCATACTAAATGACTTGATTAATGGTTGGATGCTACCAACATTGATTAGACATAGCCTTTTCAACGTATAAAAATGATATTAATCAATTTTGGAAACCGATCTCTGATGGAAAAATCAACTATAATAGTAATAACAAATGGCTTCTAAGATCAAAAGCTAAGCCTTTAGAAATGCACATAGATTCATATGTTGGAACATCAATGAAATAGGCCAATCAGATGACAACTGCATAATAACGTATTTCTTCTACCTTAGGTGCATGAAGAAAAAACAAAAGGTGAAAAAACCCTTGCTCTTGATGTAGAGAATAGATGGGTAAGTGGACAAGGCATATAAATTTGCGATGACTCATTACATTACAAAGATTGCAAAGTTTGTAAAAACATTCCCTAAAATGAGGAAAAGCTTGAAAAAGCCAATATAGTGCTGAAAAAGTTGCCTTATAATGAGCACATTTATGATAAGATGCTACTGAGCATGGGGATCCTGCAAATACCATACACTATGTTGATAAAAAGGCTACTTGAAGAAGGAGAAGCTCCTCAAGAGGAAGAGGAAAATAATGATGTTGAAGAGGCTATCAGAGTAAGGGTGACAATGGTTGAAAGACTAGGCATAAGTGCACCTACTCCAATTGCTTTAACCTTCACTCTTTTTGAGTAGAAGGTACTTGAGCAATTAGAAGTCCTTATTATAGTAGTAAGAAGAGTTGAGTCCTCTACTACCTCTTTATACCAAGAGGTTTAAAAAGTTTTAAATAGAGATAAAGGACATCAACTAAACACTAGATTGGATAGTATAAGAGTTGAATATACAACCAGGAGTCTAAGTACTCAAAAGCAGCTAGAGGTTTCACCTAAGATGAGCCAAGATCCCATAGATCCTCCCTATAAGGAACCAAATGAAATAGATAACCCTAAAGAGTCTAAAGAATCCTTAGAGTTCTTAAAGCTAAAACCCATCCTACCTTCTCAAACATCACCTCCTTATGATGCATAGTTTATCTTTTTTTTTTTTTTTGATTTTGTCCTTGTATTCAAAAATTTATGATGTATTAGACAAATTACTTTTGCAATGACTGATGTATTAGATGACATTACTTTTGCAATGAAAAGTTAACTCTTTATCTACATTATATTGTGTATGTATACCAAACATATCATGCAGCGATGCATCATTTACTTATACATTAATCATGCTAATAATCCTTGTCTTGCATTCATCATAGCTCTATCCAAAACCTCATAGAAGAGAAGAGGCAATTGACTTGTTAAGAGACGTAAGACACCGAGTTCAATCTAAAGAAATGATCCACTCATGGAATCGACCATTCCACTAGAGCTTTTGGTTAAGATGATAGTTGACTTTAATCGTAAGATGGAGGAACAAATTGATGAGGAGGTGCACAAGCGAGCTAATAAGATTTTGGAAAAAGGGGAATCCTTTACTAATAAAATTGGCAAATGGAAAGCACTAATGGAGATGCCCTAACCTATGGTGATAAATGATGATATATTTGGAAATAAAGAGTGTCATGAGACCAAACTCATCAAGGAAGGAGGAAGCATTGCTTCCATCTTAGATAAACCTATGAAGAGTGAGAAGGAGAGCATTCGATTTGTGATTTTACCAAATAGCTAAAGAAGAATCACAATGCCCTTGGTACTAAAAGTTTTGAGAGGGGAATAGATATTAGGGATAGATGAGAGAATAAAATGGTTTAATTAGGTATTGGGGAATAAATATTAGTAGGTTTGAGAGAATAAAATGGTGATAGATAAATAGAATAGGTACAAATAAAAAGAAGGGTGTTGGAATGGTTTAAATATGTAAAAATATGATGAAAAACGATAATAAATAGTAAAAATTGCATTAAATGAGTGGGTGGCATCGGTTGGCAATCGAAACAATTAATTGTTGATAATTATTCTATTCATGATTACAAACCTCAAGTCACAATCGCTAATTGTAAAATTTGTGAGTAATGGTTAAGAATTCCTTAGAAACTAAAGGAATCAATAGTCAAATGTCGAATTTCGAAAAAAATTCATGATGGCAATCTAAAATTATGACAACAAATTAGAAGTGTGACATAAAGTTGACAAGTGCTTGTAAATTGTGATCACTATTTCATCATGATGACCGTGAATTACAAAGCAAAAGAAAGAAAAACAAAGGAAGAAAAATGGTCTTTTTAGATGTGATCCACTTAATTGAATGATGATTAATTCAAGCAAACTGCATAGAGAAGCACATTTACATAAAGAATTAAAAAATCCAAAGTAATTAAGTACACATTTATCAAACACATCATTTAATCATTCAAATCAATAAACTCAGTAAAGAGTATGCAATGAGATCGATTTTTCACCCAAGGGAGCTTCCATCAAGCATTCCTAATTCCCTCTTAATGAAATTCAACCTTTCTTCTTTAAGTGGTTTAGTGAAAATATCTGTAAGTTGATGATTGGTGTCAAAAAATTCTAACGCCACATCACCATTTTGGATATGATCTCTAAGAAAGTGATGTCTAATGATAATGTGTTTACTCCTAGAGTGTTGGATGAGATTTTTTTAAAGATTTACTAAACTGGTATTATCATATTTGATGGGAATGTGATGAACAACTTTTTTGAAATCCTTGAGTTTTTGTTTCATCCAAAGAACTTGGATGCAACAACAACTTGTCGCTACATATTCTGCTTTTGTTGGATAAAACAACTGAAACTTGTTTCCTACTAAACCATGAAACTAAACATCCTCTTATAAATTAGCAAGTTCCATAAATGCTTTTTCTATCTAATAAGCTTTTAGCATTATCCGCATTCGAATACCCTAAAAGACTAAAAGATGAATTCCTAGGATACCATAAACCTAAGTACATTATACCAAGTAAATACTCAAAAATCCTTTTAATAATGTTTAAATGAGATTCCTTAGGGCTTAATTACAACCTAGCATACATATATACATTAAACATCATGTCGGGTCTAGAGGCAGTGAGATAGAGAAGAGAACCAATCATACATATATACTTCTTTTCATCAATTGGCTTACCCATTTCGTCTTTGTCTAGTTTGATGGTAGCACTCATTGGCGTCTTTACTATTTTGTATCCATCCATGCCAATTTTTTGAGCAAATACTTTGTGTATTTGGCTTGGTTGATAAGGATGCCCTATTTGGTTTGCTTGATTTATAGGCCAAGAAAGTACTAGAGCTCTCCTATCATGCACATATCAAATTCCTTAGTCATACACTTAGCAAAATCCTTACAAAGAGATTCATTAGTAGCACCAAATATAATATTATGAATATATATTTGTACAACAATTGTGTTTTGATTGTGTTTTTTAATAAATAAAATAGAATCAACCTTCCCTTTTTCAAATCATTTTATAAAAAAATGAGCTAAGTCTTTCATACTAAGCTATTGGAGCATGTTTCAAACCATACAAGGCTTTAGTTAATTTATAAACATGATTTGGACAAATGTGAGATTCAAAACCCGGAGATTGTTTAACATAAACTTCCTCCTCAATGAGACCATTTAGAAATGCACTTTTAATATCCATTTGAACAAGTTTAAAGTTCATCTGGCATGCAGAAGCTAAGGAAATCCTAATGGTCACTAATCTTGCTATGGGAGCAAAGGTTTCATCATAATCAATGCCTTCCTTTTAGTTATACCCCTTTGCGACCAATCTAGCATTGTTTATAGCAATGAAACCTTGCTCATCTAAGTTACTCCTAAACACCCTTTTGCATCTTATAATAGCATGTTCTTTAGGCATAGGAACAAGTTGCCATACTTTATTTCTCTCAAATTGGTTGAGTTCCTCTTGAATGGCAATCACCCAACTTTCATCATCAATAGCTTTATCAATTGATTTTGTCTCAAATTGAGAAATAAATGCAATATTGTTATCTAAAGCATGAAATTAAGATCTAGTACTTTCTCCCTTAGATGTATCACCAATAATTAGATCCTTTGGGTGATGTTTGGATAATCTCTAATCCTTAGGATGATCTTGAGCTAAAATTTCTGCTTGTTGTGGTTGGGATTCCTTTTCTACTTTTTATGACTTGTTTTCATCATGATGTGTAACCATTTCACTTGAAGTTGACTCTAACTTCATTTTCTCAAAGTCAACTATAAGACTATCAACAATAGAATCTTTCCCAACATCAAGTTTACTATAGATTCATCAAACACAATGTTTATTGACTCCTCAACAACTATAGTACTTTTATTGAATACCCTATATGCTTTACTAGTGGTAGAATAACCAAGAAAAATACCTTCATTTGTCTTAGAATCAAATTTTCCAAGGTTGTCCTTAGTATTTAAGATGTAGCATTTGCACCCAAAAACTCTTAGGTATGATAACTTAGGTTTCCTACCATTCCAAAGCTCAAAAGAGGTTTTATTGAGAATAGGTATTTTGAAAACACGATTAGCAATATAACAAGAATTATTGATGGCTTTGGCCTAAAAGTAATTAGGCAAATAGTACTTACTGAGCATGGTTCTAACCATCTCTACTAGTGTTCTATTTTTCCTTTCTACAACATCATTTTGTTGTGGTGTTCTAGGAGTTGAAAAGTTATGAGAAATCCTATTCTTTAGGCAATAAGTTTCAAAAGATTAATTTTGAAATTCCATTCCATGGTCACTCTTTATAAATGAAATAAAGTAATCTTTTTAATTTTAAACTATTTTTGTAAAACTTTTAAAAGCATCAAAAGTGTCATTCCTATGAGTTAGAAAGGACATCTAAGTGAACTTAGAGTAATCATCAACTAGGACAAATGCATAATAATTTTCACCTCAGCTAGCACTTTTCATCGGTCAAACCAAGTCTATACGGATAAGTTGAAGAGGTATAGATGTACTTACAACAATTTTTGCTTTGAATGAAGATATATGTTGCTACCCCATTTGACATGGTCCACATGTCTTGTCCTTTTAGAATTTTAGCTTGGGAAGTCCTTCCACTAGCTCTCTTTTAAATAGGCTTTGTAGAAGCTCCATGCTAGCATTACCAAGTCTATTATACAAAAGCCAAGCCTCATTGCCAATAGGCACAAAGACAGTTAAAGGATTGATTAGCCAAATTGTCTAAGTTAATTAAATAGGTATTACCCTTCCATTCACCCTTGAAGAATACCTTTTTATCCACCCAAGTGGTAATCAACACTTTCTAAAGTTAAAGGTGACTTTATTACCTTTATCTCATAATTGACTTGCACTAAGCAAATTGTGTTGTAAACCATTTACTATAAGAACATTATCTATAAGTGAACAATCATTCTTTCTAATTGTTCCAATGAAAATTACCTTACCCTTGGCATTGTTCCCAAAAGTGACATTGCCACCTTGCTTGTAACGACCATTTTCATTTATAAAACTCATAGCATTCATGTCCAAAATACATATACATAGAGGTTTTATTCACTATACATACACAATCAAACTTGTATTTAATGTACATATATGTTAACAAATTTCAAGGCTAGAGACTATATTTGGTTCCTATTGAGATGTACGTAAATAACATAAGGAGAGAGAGAGTTGGAATTCAATTGATGACTTATGGTCCATGTGTCTCGATGCAAAACTCTAAGCACCAAAATGTCCAATTTTATGCTTCAGTATCTAAAAAAAATTTGCGATTTGGTGAGTTGCTACTTAGTGAATAAAAACATTAGTTAGATTCTTATGGCACAACCAACATAAGAATATCATCAAGATATATTACAAGTATAACAAATGACTATACAAGTATAAGTGCAATAAATTTATTTTTGTGTCGTGACCTTGCAAGGCAAACACTGCTCCTAGGAATTCATATGATTCAAGTGACATTTGATTTTGCTAGCCAACATATAACAAGTGAACCATTTGATCAATAACATGTGCCAATGAGACATATTAGTCCATCTTCCACGTGATTTGTAAGTGTTTGACAAGCCAATCACAACATCCTTTTAGTTCTATGTGCAAGTGTTCATAACAATGGTATATTAAGTAATCATTAAGAGCATATAATTTTCACTTTACTTGTATTCACATGTAAAAGGCAACAATTCAATCACATATACTTGTAATAGGACATAATCACATTATAAAATTATCACACATACACATTAGAATCTAATTATCATTTTTACTCGCATTTTGATGTAACCAACCTTTACGGTAGGTTTGGTTCTCTCTCTAGGGCTTCCTCAAAGTGTTAGAGATCCTAACATTTGATACATAAATGGTTATAAGTATGCCAAAATGACTATTAATTTTTGGTATGCAACTATGGCATGATCCATTCAAGTGGACCTAGTGTTTATGCATGTTTTCCCTTATATGGCAGCCTGAGCTTGCTACACTCTCATAACAATAATTCTAGATATACTAATCCAAATGACTTGATTCTTTTTTTCAAATAAACTACATACATAATGACATAAAATATTTAAATTTCAGTCCAATATAAGACACAGAAAATGGGGTGAATTTTTGAATTTTGCTATATTTCAATGTCATCTTAGTCTTAGTAGGTCTTACATTCTTAGGTATATCTCAAATTGTACAAATCAAATTGCAAAAAAAAAAAAAAAAAAAAAAAAACACAAGTTACTCAACACATCAAGGAAAATTGTTCATGTTTTACTTATTGTCTAATTCAATCTATAAAATCACCAAAATAAATGACCAATCTCAGGGTGATCAGATTTTCAACATGGTGATAATCAATCATAATTAATGGGCAATATCTCAATAACCATACAAAATTTTGCAATAATATTTTATGGTCATGTTGATAGTATACAAATATACAAATTTTAAGTTTAACACATCACCAAATTCCTAATCTATGGCTATAAAATTCTTGGAAAATAGAATTAAAAGATAAGTAAGGTTTCATTCGGGTACATGGTCAGTCACAATCAATGAGTCATATCTCTTTCCACAAAATAATTCAATCAAAAATGATTTATAGGTGTTTATAGGTGATATATCCCTACAAATTTCATTTTTTAAACTTTATCAAAATCAGAACCTATGGCCATCAAAATATAAGAAAATAGAAAGACTGAGGTGATTTCGGTTGATTCTGAACCAGCCCTAATGAAGGAGCCATAAATCCTCACACACACCAAATCAAGCAAAACTATTTCATATTCATTTAGATGAGGCATAAAGCTACAAATTTAATATTTTGATCTTTCTCTAATTCCTCTTCTAGGGTTATGAAATTATGTGTACAAAATTCTACTCTAACAATAAAATCAACATAATCAGCTCTTGTTCTTTTGAATTTTAACTTCCATCCAAAAGTTCTACCTCAAATACTCCATAATTCTCATTGACCATGCATGATTAACATGTCATGAGGAGTTAATTTCAGTTGAGAAGAAGATAAATTAACTTGCCAATTGTCCCATAACCAGAAAACCTTAGGCTTCCTCCTTAGACAACTCACTCTTCTCTTTCTCCTTCTTCTTCTTCTTCTTTTTCTTCTTCTTTCCTTTTTTTCTTCCTTAGCTCTCTCTCTCTCTCTCTCTCTCTCTCTTCTATTGTACCTCACATCTAAGCTCTTTATTATGATTCTAAAGGGTCAAAAATTCCACTTGTAAACCTATTGTAACAAGACAAAATCATAGTATTGCATTTCTATTGGTTAGAAGTTCACTTTCCTCTTTTAGTCCCTCTTTTTTACTCCTTAAGCACCTCCATCCATCTCTTAATTCCTAGATGCTCCTTATACTTTAAAATAATATCTATAACACCATTATTTATGATGTTATAACATGCATACAACATAAAACAATTTTCAATGCAACTATACAAACATTACATATATGTTTAAGTGTCCCAAATGCAATAATGCATATGTCATCGTCGTGCTTCTACAATTCACATGTCTAAATGATCATTTATCCAATGCATATGTTCATATGGGATTTCATATCATTTATACAATGAATATGTTTATGTGATAATGCCAATGAATGTGAATGGAGACGTTACATTGCTTCTCTCTTATGAATATAAATATCTTTTTGTTGCCCGCCATATTCTTTCAACACTCACTACCCACATGTCAATCATTGTCTTTATTGGTGGCTTCCATGCACTCCTACATAACATAAACAAATCACTTTTGTTTAGGTACCTAAGTAAACTTAGGTCCTTATGGGTTAGGCATAGAAGGGTCCTCTAATTTGAGGTGAGCCTTCCTTATATAACAAAAGATGTTTATATGACCAAACTTCATGCAATATGGTATTAGAGTTTAGACTTGTGAGTCTTCCTCCTATGCATAGCTTTAGAATAAGTAGGGGTCCTTCTCATACTATATGTGCATGAATGATTAGGAGTATAAGAGAATTTTTTGTGTTTGTTGGGGTGAACATGTCTCTTAATGTAGAAGAAAGTATGATTAGCCTTTTTAGGCTTAGGCTTTTAGCCTTGATGTGCCTTTCTCATGCCCTTGGGCATTGGTGGTGTTCTATGAACACTCTTTATAACAACAACCTCAATACTAGATGTTTGAGGTGTTAAAGCTCTAATAAAAGTAGTGAGAGGGAGAGTAGATGATGAGGAGGATCCATTGAAGCCAAGACCATGTCATACTAGAGGAGGTCTTTGAGATACAATTAATGTATCTAAAGCTTCTTTCCCTTTTGTGAAACTTAGAGATGAAATTTGTAAGCTAGATTACCTTTTCATTTAAGGTATCATTTTCCTTTCTCAAGGAGTTTAGAGAAGAAGAAGATTTTGTAAGACTTTCAACACGTTTTTGAGTTCTTCATTTGATGTCCTCAACTCACTTACAAGCTCATTTAATGAGTTAAACTCATTTTCCAATTTTGAGCATTTATTTTTATAAGTTTTCATTTGTGACTTATATTTGCCATGTCTCAAAGTAAGAGCTTCTAAGAGCTTATTATCTATATCATCTAATGCATCATAATTTACAAGAATGGGGTGAAGAATTTGCCTCATTAGAAGAGTCATCTTGTTACATGAAATATAGATTTGCCACTTCCTCATCTTCATCTTCCTCACTATAGCTATCATCCCAAGTAGCTTTGAAGCTTTTCTTTTTTTTTTTTCAACTTAGGGTATTCATACTTGATGTGGCCTTGCTTAACACACTCATAGCATGATACTTTACTCTTCCTTTCCTTAAGGTTAAGAGAAGCTTTCTTAAAGTTCCTTATTTGTTTGCTTCTTCTTATCAGCTCCTTAGTTCTTTAAGAAAGCATGGCTAGCTCCTCCTTTTTTTTTCGCTATCATCATCACTTGAGACAACCTCTACTTCTTTCTCTTTAGATGAGGATTTAAGCACTAAAGCTTATTCTCTATTTGTCAATCTTATCCCCTTGCCCTCTTATCTTCTTCATCTCCTCTTATTTTTCCAAGGCCAACTCATGAGTGAGAAGCTTGCCCTATGAGGACATCTGTTGGCACTTTTCCAATTTATAGATTTAACTTTTTTATATTATATACCCTAGCACTAAACTTTTCAAGAAGTAGGGACTTAAGTATTTTAGTGTTTCCCTCATGATAGGTGAGTATTCTTTTGAATTTCTTAATATTTATGGTGATGGATAAAAGTTTATTTGTCATTTTAGTGATGCTTTCATTATCTTTCATAATGAATAGCTCTCATTCTGTCACATACATCTCTAATTTGCTATATTTCACTAAGGTTGTGCCTTTATGTTTATTTTCCAAAGCTTTCCAAATTCCATGGGTATTAAGGCAATGTTGAACTCTTCTTATTTCTTCCCTTGATAAATAACTAAGAATTGCCATTGCCCTTTTTTTCTTTCATTTGGTCATCATTGAGCTTCCACCCATTCTTCCTTTGGGATTAACACTTCGCTTCCATTAACCATCTTAGTAGGAGGCTTCCATTCTTTTGCCATAATATCCCAAAGGTCCTCCAGGTCACTATCTAAATATATCTTCATCCTATACTTCCAATATGTATAATCGGATACATCAAAGTATGCTTAAGATGGATATGGATTCCTTCTTGTACCATATTTCTTTGTTCACTCAATTAAGAGTTTTGATGAGAAATTGGCTCTGATACAACTTGTTAGCCCTTGAGCATTAAAAAGGAGGATTGAATCGATTGGAATTTTAAAATTTTTTGGAGAGAAGATAATGAATTTAGAGATTGAAGAAGAAGGAGAATAGATGAACACATAATGATTTTATAGTGGTTCAAGTGTTAATGAACCTTACGTGCACTCCATATTCTTTACAATTAGTTGTTCTACTATTATGAAATGGTGTTTTCAAGCTCACACCTTCTAGGTCACACACAACCTTATAACTTATGTTTTAAGACCCACACAAGGAAACATATCAAGTGTTTTTACTAAAGCTCACACTTAACCTATACAAAAGTTTTATAGCTAGGCTAACTCTTAAGCCTAACAATAATAGTGTTTAATGCTTACACCCAACAACATCAACTCACATACATAGAATTGCAAGTGTTTAGATATATTCAATGTTATTCTCTTGCATGCATGTGTGTTTATTGGAGTATTTATAGGAAATAACTACCAAAGAGATATTACAAAGAAACTATGTCTAAATCTCTAAGCCAAACTAGGCAAATTTTACATTAAATGCCTATCAGACTTATTTCATGGTCATGACTGGAATTTCGTGATTATGAATTGCAATTTTATAATAAAAATGTTAAGATCGTGATGGAGAACCCTATTTGTATCTAACTGCTAGTCTACATGGCATGTTGTTATTGGTCTTCCAAGAAAAATAGTTGTTACCTTCATCCAACCAAACAAAAGTCACAGCCATAATTCAAGTTCTTATTGGATGCGACTGGCACTGCTAGTTCTTTTATTTGATAAGAAGAAAATGCTTCAATAGGTTGTAATCTCAAAAGTTATTTCACTCTTGTGAATTTTGATATGTCAATGGTTATCTTGGACACTCGGCAAGTTATAGTTATGGAATTTGGTTCCCTTCGGTCAATTATAAAGTCGTAGTCACGACTAACAATATAATGGCCACCATAATTTTGACTCTTTAAATATTATGTCATTCTTAGCAAGGTAGCGATTGTGATTTGCTTTGCCAATCCGTTTGGTTCCAATTCAACCAATTCTATTGCAATGTCACAGTCATGATTTATAGGTTCTTAACCACAAATTAGTATGCCTTTAACAATGTTTAAGATTTAGACTCCCATTTAACTTCCAATGTAAACCTATCTTAAAACTGCAAATCAACACTTGAAAAAAGATGTTAGAACTTATAAATTTACATTGTCAATATCAAAAGAGACCTTTAACCTAGGTTTGACCAACCTAGTCCAACACTAGTTTTATTCATGCGGGTTAAGGTAGAGGGGAAGCACACTTTGTGTGAGATGGTTAATGATGGGTTTGGGATTGACATCTACCCTTTAAAGTTGCTATACAAGTTTGGATTGAATGAGAAAGATTCATAACCTTCTAAAAGTATCATTTGTCTAATGATGACAGTAGAAGGCCAGCTTTGAGGGTGCTCAAAACCTAGTGAAAATGGGTATCATAAAGACAATGGTGGAGCTTATAGTCTTCAACATTCTTATCAATTTCTCACTTTTGCTTGGAAGACTGTGGTATCATCCATTGGGTGATGTACATTCCATTATTCATTTGAAAGTTTAGATTCCTTACAATGGTGAGATTGTGACCATCTACATAAAGGTTGGGGAGATTGTGTCAGCCCTGAGCATAACCATTCACTCCTTAGAGGATTATAGCTGGTCGGAGTCATTAACAAGTGGGTTGATCCTAAGGTGATGAGCTTTATAAAGAACATGAACTTTCAACTAGGGCAGGGATTAGAGGAAAATTCTAATGGAATATCAAAGTTTTCAAAGATTCCTACTCAATCTACAAAGAAAGAACTGGGCTACAATTATAGAGGAACAACGGTGGAAGTAAGGCATCTTCATGGGCTGCTGTCTGATTTCCTTTTAAAGGATGGGAAGTCACTGAAAAGGATGAGCAAGATGTTAAACCTTAAGGTTCCATGTCTTGTTTTGATGATTACAAACAAGCCTAAGAGCTAATATTTGTCCAACTTATTTGTGTTAAAACTTATAAGTATATCAACTTTTTAGACTATGATGATTACAGAAGAAATCATGGCTAGAAACTCAAAGTATTAGAAAGTGAAGGTCAAAGCAAACTCAGCCTCATGTACCAATAGGTATTGTCTTATTCCAACAAGCATTGTGCACCTGTCAATAAGCATTGAGGATATCACAACAGGTATTGGAGAAACACTTCAACTAAAGTATAGTTTTCTAAACCTTCTAACCGGCGTTGCCCATATTCCAATAAGCATTGGATAATTACTCTGACAAGGCTATGCACATTGAACTTCATAATAGGCATTGCATTTTCCTAACAAGCATTAATCTTACGCTCACAGACTTTCACAACAAGTGTTAGACAAAGTACCTTAGTTTGAGCAAAACTATCAAAAACCTAAAATGAGCGTTGGTCAATCTCAAAAGGTATTGAAAAGCTCTCTAAATCGAGCTAACGTCTTTGGACTCCCAATGAGGCATACTAAATATCTCAATAAACATTGAGGACATCCAATAAGTATTAGAAGTTCACTAATGGGCACTGGTTAAATGCTATAGTTTGAGCTTTGAGTACTGGACCCCTTAAGAAGGGACACTCATATCTCAACATACATTGAAGGTGATGTCAACAGGCTTTGCAAACCATTTAATAGTCATTGAAGGACATATGCAGACCTTGAAAAATAGAGCATCAAGTTCATACTTTTTGGGAATCAACAATAGGCATTGATCCTCCTCTAGTGAGCATTGAAGTTTAAAAGTAATGAACATTATTTTTATCCAATGCTTATTGAAGGAAAAGTGATGTAAGCCTCTGTAAAGTAAAAAAAAAAGAGCCTTGAGTCAAGTTCTCTCTAATAGCTAATCCCAACATGCATTTCATTAGAGCTAATAACCATTTATGATGTATTTTGATTAACAACCACCCATTTGTGTCAAATCAATGATAGTTGATGGCTTAACAACGGGCATGGATATGTCTCAATGGGCATTATTTACTCTTACATGTAATGTAAAGTGACAATTTTCATTCTAATGGCTAGTTATTTGTTCATGGTATAAAAGGACACGCTCTCAATAGAAATACACAGAGAACTGCTCCATTAAGTATGTATTTTGTTGTGAAAGATTTTCTCCATCAACAAGGTGAATAAATAGTGATCCAACAATTAAAACTAGTTGATTATTCAAAGCTTATAAAAGTTATCTTCAAAATAGAGTATGAAGGACAAGCTTTCCAAATTGTATCTTTATATTCTCAACCTCATCACACATACTTAGTGAGAAGTACTTTTAGTGTCTTTTTTATTGCTTGAGTGAAAAAGTTATTATTGCTTCTCAAATTGTTATATTTAGTTTGAGGAAGCCTTAAGTTGGGAATTCTTGAAAAATAGATCTTGTGTAAGGTTTAAGGTAGCACTGAAAAACTATTTTAGGTTAAGGTCGGTAGTCTTTGTGATATACTTCTAATAGGTTAATAGAGCCTGAAAATCTATCACTTATAAAGGGTTGGTGAATGCCCATAAACTTACTTATGTAAAGGTTGATGATAACACCTTGAGTTATCAAAATAATGAAGGCTCTAATGGAGATACTAGCGGAGAAGAAGTAGGTCAATTGCACCAAACTTCTTTAAATATTGTGCCTTAATTCTTCATCTTTTTCACACTTAATTTTAATTTTTAATACTTGTCATTGCCTTATCCAAACTCCCCTTATAGGGCACAAAGGGATAATAATTGGTATCGTAGTTGGTCTCTTCATCAAAGCTTAAGTGCATAGAGCAAAGATCATGGCAGGTCATAAAGAATCACAATCCATCCACAAGCCTCCATTTTTCAAGGAAAATGACTATGGTTATTGGAAAAATCATATGGAGATCTTCCTTGACGGTAAAACCATTTACCTCTAGGACATTGTTAAGGATGGAAGAGAAGTTCCAATAAACTAGTTTGAGATGTTCCAATACCTAAGGTAAAAAGTGAGTGTACTACTAACAAAAATAAGGCAAACCTCAAGAATAAAAGAGCAATGCATTTTCCCTTTTGTGCAATCCATAAATCTCATTATGCTAACTTGTAAATATGTACATCAGCAAAAAAAATATGGGATACATTGCAAACCCTACATGAAGGAACCAGTGAAGTAAAAAAGAAAAAGATACAAACGCACACATACATGTATAAAACATTTGTATACCAACTTGGTGAAACTATTATTGAGATGTATAACAAATTCATAAACATGATGGGCACTCTCAAAACTTGGGGAAAGTCATATTCAAATTAGGACCTAATAATAAAAATTATGACAAAAATTATGAGAACACTTCTCAAAGATAAGTGAGAAGCTAAGAAGACAATTATAGAGGAAGTCAATAATCTGAAAGCCCTGTCACTTGATGAGCTTATGGAAAAGCTGTTGACTCATGAGATCACTCTTGAAAAGTTTGTTGAAAGGATAGAAATTACAAATAAGACTTGATGCTAAAAGCCAAAAAGGTACGTTCTGAATCTCCATCCACTTCTTATTTACTAACATCTCCCTCTTATAGTAATGATGAAGATAATAGTGAAGATAAGTATCTTACCTTCATCACTAATCAAGTATAGAAATTCCTCTTAAACAAAAGATGTAGGAAGGCAAGAAACTCTAAGAAGAAAGGCACCAATAGTGAACTCACCTGTTATGGATGCAACGAGAAAAGGCATATAAAATCAAGTTGTCTTATGATTAAGAAAAGCAAGTTCCATTCTATAAAACACACCTCCAAGAAAGGAAAGTAAGTGTATAAAGCTACTTAGGATGATACTAGTGACTCTGAATTTGATGAAGATGAAACAAAAAAGGAGCTAGCTATCTTCTATCTCATGGTAACTAAGGAGTAGCCAAATGAATCCTCAAGTAAATGCAAATCTAACAGTGATATTGATGATGACAAAGAAATAAATCCTTTCGACTCTTACTCAAGAGATAAGTCAGACTCCATTATCACTAAAGTCACTATAAGCAATAAGAATCATAAGTCTAACAGATCTTCTCTTCAAAAGGAAAATAAATCCTTGAAAGAAAGTGTTAATAGTCAAGAAAATCTCACAGTTGACAACCTTGAATTCTCAAAGTTGAGAACCTTAAGTTAAAGAAAAATCTTAGGAAATTCACTAAAGGAAAGGAGAAGTTAGACTCCATCCTTAAGGCTCAAAGAAGTTCATCCATTAAATATGGATTAGGCTATAATGCCTCCACTTCAATGGCTCCCTCCCTTATCAAATGGTCTTTGTTAAGGCTAAAGAGAATGATGCTTCTAAATATGTTATGAAGTAAAAAGTTTACAAAAAGGGAAATGCCACTAATAATAGCTCAATGGGGAAGTCTTAACACAATCACACATGTTTGAGAAATGCTTCCCATATATCAAATTATGCTTACATTTATCACTCTTACAAGCCTGGCATAAAAATTGACATAACTATGGGTATAGAGACACATAACACAAGAGTTCCTAACATTAGAAATACTCCTAGTTGCATTGCTCAAACAAGCTACAAGTCTAAAAGACATTATATGCATGTACCACCTAGAAGTAAGATACCAGCTCACTTTAATGATGATTATTTCTCTTGTGGTATCACATTGCCAATCTATAATGCGTGATGAGCAGTTGGCTGGGGCTAATACCTTAGGACCTAAGAAGGATTGGGTACCAAAGATATAATCTTCCTTATTTTGCATATGTGTTCAAAATACCATGCTAGAGAGCAAAAGTGGCATCTTGACAACAGATGTACAAAGTACATGATAGGACAAATGAAGTACTTTACACAATTGGAAATGATTGAAGGTCTTAGAAATGCCTCTTTTGGAGACAATAGCAAAGCCAAAATTATTGGCATCGGTAAAGTTGGTAAGGATGATGACTCACTAATCTTTAATAAAGTACTACTTATTGATGGACTCAAGCATAATTTGCTAAGTGTAAGTCAATTATGTGGTAAAAACTCAAAGTTATGTTTGAGACACAAGCACGTTATGTATCAAGGTTGAGTGACAAAAAAATTCTATTTATTTATATAAGATTTCAAAATATTTATGTGATTGATTTAAACTCTCTTACTAACCATGATGCAAAGAGTTTAGTCTTTACAACGGATGAAGGTAAAACCTTGCATAAAAAGCTAGGTCATGCAAGCATGGAACTCCTAAATAAGCTAAAGAGAAGAAACTTGGTTAAAGGTTTACCTAAAATCAAGTTTGTGGAAGAAGGAGTATGTTAAGCATATCAAATAGGCAAACAAATTAAATCATCATTCAAAGCCAAGAATATGGTATGTTCTTCTAGACCATTACAATTGCTTCACATGAATCCCATTAGAGTATCTAGCTTGGGAGGCATGCATTATGTGTAACATCCCTAGTCACATTCATTAGCATTATCACATGAGCATATGCATTAGATAAATAATCATTTAGAAGTACCATTGCATTTGGGGACATTGGAACATATATGTAGTGTTTGTATAGTTGTA